>JANIJF010000005.1:10222753-10233816 GCA_024520955.1 Erythroxylum bequaertii
GATAATAAAGTGATCCAATAAATGATCTAAATTAATGAGTCGAACTCCGAGTAAAAAATGGGTCCAGATTAGTATAGACCGGGTCCATATCGGCCTCATGATGAAAAAACCCGATATAGAAGCTATATAAAGATTAAGGTCTTCTGCAGTTACTCAATAAAGAAAGAAATCATTCACGAGCATAAGGATTCTTGACTCGTTAGGGAAGCTCGTGATTTGAGTAAACTGTAGAAAGGCCTAGCTCGTGAGTTGGTGGTCACTTTCCACTAAAGATCTCAGGAAATTCGGAGAAGTTTGAAACTCGGAATCGGCATCGGAATCAAAGATGGAACCGAAATCCAGGTATTTCGCATTATCTTCGTTTTTAATCCTTTCATGTAAATCCGAGATACGTAATAAGGCTTCCACTATGTATAACATGTGGTATCAGAACGGTTACGTGATCGAATTGCCGGAAATGAAGGTTTTTCAGTTTTTCATCTCATTTGGTTTTCCTTCGTTTTTGATTCGCTTTTCAATTTTTTTACGTATATAATTACGTAAAAGTGGTATATATAAGGTTAGTTATGAAAAACAGGTTAAAAACGGGCCAAACGGAGCAAAAAACGGGCTCCAAATTTCCTGTAAGGTACTCCAGGATGTTTTGGGTCAGTTTTCGAATTCGAGAAATTTATAAAGTTACATTTTTCTATTTTTTTGGATTTATTACGTTAGTAATAAATTAAAGTTTAATTCCAGAAAAAGGAATTAAGGTATTCTAAATCTGATTTTGATTGAATTTTCATACTTCGAATTACGTACGAGGAAGATGTACGAGAGGTTTCGTGTCTTAGGTCTCATTTTCAGTGTTCAAAATTACATGATAATCAATCGAAAAAAAGAATTGAAACATTTTAAAACCATTTTTAAGTAAATTTTTGTGCAATAAACTTATCGCACGGGAGATACGTAAAGTCGTGGCTTGTCAAAAAGTCGATTCAGTATTCATTCGGAGATACATTACCTCTCGTTAAAACTTAAAAACACATGGATTAGCAATTAAGACGGCGTTGAGCTGCTTTTTCCTCCGTCATGTACGGTACCTTGGCCCCGCCACCGTCCAGAGAATGGGTTATGGCCCTATGGGGCTCGACCATTGGACAATAACCCTGAAATTAACGTGAAGGATACATGAAATCATGTCAGCCGGAATACACTTACCTAGTTGCCTTCTTTTAGGCTTCCTTGTTTCAGGTAATTTTATGTCTACTTGATGATCATGTGAAGTGAGTTCTGTTCACGTTATTATCAGAGTATAACCTGTATCAAGGCATATCGTGAATATTCAACAAATTTTGGTACAAGAAACGATATTTTACCATCTACAATTGAATAAATCCGTGATTTAATATTTTAAATTATTAATTATTAATTATTTTAATACTTTCGGTTGAGATGCACAGGATATATACAATTGTGGTCAACAAATTCATGAATCACGACCTTTAAAAAGTGGAGTATCCGATGACCTTCCCTACTCTAAGCATTATCAGGACCCATAATACCAAAAACTAAACAATCCTATTGGCTCTTCTAACGATTACTTGTATATAAAGTATCGTAGCTCAGGCCGTTCTTCATGCCGAATTTTTAAACCGAAAGCATATGGCTTGTGGGTCAAGACAAAGACCTCATTATATATGCAACTTATCTTAGGACCAACCTAATATTTCAACCGAATTAACGAAATTTCAACTAAATTTAACCAACCCGCAATCGTGAGCCTCCTGCCTTTGATTAAGGGCATAAACTTACCTTCACATGGAGATTTCTTTCTCGGCTTGAAAATAAAAATGGGCAGTTGAAACTTGACTAACGATTTCAAACCATTGAAAGGGTTTCCTAATGACGTGGTGAAACATTCAAGTGACGTAGGAGAGCACTGTCATTAGTAGATGTGTGACCTGTTCTTCACCAATAAAAAGGTATTAATCCTCAAGTGGTAGATTAATTTTAAGCCTTCGAATTCATCCTTTAATTGAGTTATTGACTTATCCAATACCTTAATCAGAAATATACGTACAATATGTGAGTTAATCAACGCACTGATCAAGAAGTGAGAAATTACAAGAAAATACAAATGGACAAATTATAAGTTCATTGCAAACTTAAAGTTCGGCTAATGAGAGATTATATTAATTTATACAGATGAGTTACCAAAGTGCTTAAGAGGAAAATTTTCAAGAGTGTCAAAGAACAGCTGGCCAATATAAATGTCTACGGGATTTGGTAACACAAATCTTTCAAGTTGAAGTTGAGATAAAATTGGCTAAGTTGTTTGCCCCTCTATTATACTTTTCAGTTATACCATGTAATACACATTTCTTAAACTTTCTAAATTACTATTTGATTGAAAAGGCGAGCAATGTGAGGTGAAGGTTCCCATTGTCAATAACTTTCACACATCTGAATTTCTAGAATGAGTTGATGAAGATCAAATATATGAATAGGACGTCGTAAACCTTATAAGATACCTTTCAAAACTCTTGTTATAATACGTCAACCCATAGATGAATTAATGCCAATAAGATTTTTAGATGAACACCAAAATTATTTTTATCTTAGTCGTAACATAATGTTTACTTGCAATATTTTGACCCGGGCTTAGAAATTATATCTATAAGATAAGAAATTTAAGATTTAAATGCCCAACCGGTATTATATTATTATAACATGATATATAATAAAAAAAATAAAATATTTTATTGAAATACCATATCTATATATTCAAGTATAATCAATTGATAACAATTCTAATAATTCAACCTAAAATTGAATAATAATTCTCTTTTTCTATTTTTTGTGTTCATTTGTATCGAGATTCTCAAGATAATTATTTACAAAAATCAGCCGATTGATTAATATACCAATCGGTTTTTAACAACAAAAATTATTAAGATAAACAAACCAAAAAATTGGCTAGTTTAAGAAAAATTATGGTTGAACCGATCGGTCTAATTTGATTTGTTAATCATTGTTTACTTATTTTACATTATATATAAAGTGTTTGTGTAAGATATAAAACATTTTTCTCTTGATTTCATTTAATTTAAAATTTACTTATATTATTTTGTGATATTAAAAAATGTTTTTAAATTATATATTATTTAATTATTAAATAGAATTCATTATCAAAATCAAGTTAGAATAACTATAAATGAAAATATCTATACTTAATAATTAATTATACAATAACTCAAAAATAAAAATGACTCGAAAACAAAAATAATTTTAAAAAAGTTTAAAACCTGACAAAATTTAAATATTTTGGTCCAACCCGGGTTCGGTTGAGTTTTAAACAAGGCTGGACCTTTTAAAGGAAAATTCGAGAAGATTCAATGGCGGATGGGCTCATTGCCACGCACACTTTGCATAAATAATATAAAAATCAAAGTCTTTAAGTTGTACTAATTAAGTTATCAAATGCTAGGTTATTTCTATTCTAGGTATTAGGAGCAAACTTAAACAAACTCAAACGGTAGTCATCGACAGCAAAGACTGAGCAGGGATGTCAAGTCCGGCCTGAATACAGGCTGATCGGCCAGTGGCCGGATGGGCTACTAGTAGATAGGGCTGGTTCGACTCAGTTTTACATATTTTTTAAAAATAATTGAAAAATATGTTAGTTAAACAATTTTAGCTTGTAACCTATCTGTAGCTTACTTCAGCCGGGTCAAAATTGACATTTCTGAGACTGAGCAAGATTATTACAGGTTAAGTTGAGAAGATAGAACAAATGTTTGACGCTGATGATTTCGATCAAGGTTTTAAATTAGGCATTCCATCAGTAATTACAGGTATAGAAATATTACGCTTGCAGTCCATCTTTTTTTTGTAATTTACTGTATTTATATTTGTATTACTTGTAATAAATTGCAGACATATTATGAGTTTATGACTTGCAATCCAAAATGTAAAATTTTAAATTCCTGTTAGTTTATCAGTGTCCAGTATTTCAATGAACAACTTCAATGTTAATTATCACCATTCTAGAAGAATCAGTCGACAGAGATTCTCGTGTTTTCAATGGTCATTAACTTGAGACATCAGAACAGAGGAGAAGAACAGAAGGAACAGAACAGGGGTTAATAGGATGTGCAGCAATTACGTTTGAAGTAAAAAGACAACACAAACGCCCACACTACTTCCTTGATTGCTTAATCTTCAGTTCTGTCTAATTTCTGCTAACTTTCCTGGAAGTTTAAACCTCTGCAGTTTCTATTTGTTTAACCTTTTAAAGAAAAGAATTGCCTTCATAACTTGCTTCTTGAAGAGGAACACAGAACTCCGTTAAGCATCAATTCATTGTGTACAAATGAACTACTGCATCTATCTTGGATCCAGTCTTTGATGGAAACAGATCTCAAGAAAGCTATACAGCAAGAAGAATCAACACGAGGAATTCTAGAAGTTCTGATTATGTTTGCCCAATGATTGCAAGGCCGGGCTCAAAGCAACTCTTACCAAATGTGCCACATTTGCCACATGCTCATGCTGCAAAACCTTACTAAATGAACCATTACTTCAATGTCAGGTCCTAATTTGGTGAGGTCATATTAAGACTACAGGCAGCTAGTAGGTTGTACATAGCCTGAAGAAGTCCCACCAGCATTGCTACATGATGCTTGAGCTGGTTGGTTCCTGTATGTGAGTTTCACATCCTGCAACTGGATTCCGCTGCAGGGATACTTCTTACTACAGACGAATTTGACGGCAACAGGATTTGTTGATGTGCCATGGATGTCTTGGTATATCACATGACTTATTCTAACCCCAGAAGCCTGGATTAAAAATACAGCCATAACAAGTTAGAATTAAGCTGTATGTGTACACAGTCTACGTCCTAATCCTGAATATAATTTTGACAGTACCTGGCCAGGGCAATTTTCATTGCTGGGGCAATAATTCTGGTCGATTAAAATGGGATTCTGGACATTTGTCATGATGGAATGCTGAAAAAAGATGTCCCTGACAAAGCTATTGCTGGGTCTTCCCCAAGTCTTGATTCTCAATCCATTTTCAGTACCGACAAATGTTGAAGTTTTAACTGTCACATTTTGCACGCCATCCTCCTGGAGGTCCTTTCCTAAACTGCCAATGCTGCACGCAAGAATACACGCATTACTTGCCAAAAGCAACTTTTCATGCATCCACATGCACGGTGTGATATGATATAGATGCTGTTGTATTTATTTTATTTTTGTACCTGATTCCGTGGCCAGGTCCACATGCAACATTTTCGACCCACATGTTGGTGGTGCCAGGGCCTATTGACACACAATCATCTCCTGTTCTGATCTTAGAATTTAAAATGGTGACCCCACTAGAAGATTGAACGTGAATTCCGTCCGTGTTGGGGCTGGTACCGGAGGCGGAGATTCTAACCCCTTGCAATTTTGCGTTCCGGCAGGCATTGATGACAATGTGGAACATTTGGCTGTTTAGTGATGTCAATCCGCTGATCACAATGTTTTCCGAATTGGAAAACTCCAGTGTCTGCATGATCAATAATCAATTATCTTAGAAATTAATCACTTAACTGCAGGCTGACCAGGAAAAAGATTACAATGTATACACTTGCATATGGCTTAAGCTACAAGGGAATTATATTCTTGAGATTCTGTGACATGTAAACATACCGTCGCACCGCTGGGACAACTCTTCTTAGAGGCCTTGCAAGACCAAAGAGAAGTGCCCTGAGCATCAAGGATCCCGCCGGAAACGGTGACCCCGGTGACATGCTCAAATATTAACCAATTTCCGGCAGCGGCAACGGCCTGATAGTTAGACGGAGCCACAAGGGTTCCGTCTATACTTACTACAATGGCAGTGTTTTTACAAGGACCTTGGAATGCGACTTGGTTAGCTATAGAGAACTTTCCTTTAGGCACGTAAATTGTTGCCGGTTCTGTAGAGGCACAAGCTTGAGCCCACGCTGCAAGAAATGCCTTTGCTGAGTTGGTATGACCGTCAGGTTTCGCGCCATAACTCATGACGTTGAAAGTTGCAGCCATTGTTAAGGGGGAAGCGATGGAAATGAGTAGAAGAAGTGCGTGAAGAAGATTGCTTATCGACTGTGCCATGTTTTTGAGTGAAAGATGAAGGAACAATCAACAGAAAAATAAGAGCAGGGGGTGTGGAGAGTGGTGAGTGGTGAGGAATTGAAACGGTAGAGATGGTATTTTATAGGACATTGGAAGAAGGTTTTAGGCTTTGTACAACATAAGATATTTCCTTAAACAAATGCTATTCTAATTCTTCTGTATGGTGATAAGGCAGGTGTACATAGCTACATCACCTTATTCATTATTATTATTATTATTAAGTGTATATTTCATAAAAACTTAAATATAATAATAATGATTTACAAATTATATATTCTAAGGAAGTTATTGAGACCATCCCTCGGAGGCAGCAGTACTTATTTTATGTATTTCTTGAGAATGATTTCGTTAATTCTAATTTATGTCGAATACATGTTCACCGCTACAACATTTTATATTCCAAGTTCACATGTGAAAAGCTTATGTTTGTTGCCTTTGATTTGAGGATAAATAAGTAAAGCTGCTAATAACCAAACTTTCAGAGTACGGAAGTCAGAACTCCAAGTAGAAATGATTTGGGTTCAAGTCTTATTAGTCTTTTTCCGTCTTAAAGTTGCAAAGTGGTTACTCCTTTGACATTTTTTCAATTTAGTTAACTATAATTTTTTAATTTGTAATTAATTGACTTTTTTTTTTTTGTAAATTCAACAATTCAGATTAAAATAAGATTTACTTGCTATGAATAAGAGTGTATTAGTTAAATTAGTAAAATACTAATAAAACTAACGTCTGGAACTAAATTAATAAGATTATAAAAGTTTGATCCCTTAATTAAGAATTTAAAATTTTTAAGCACTAAATTAAAAAAAAATTAAAAATAAAATACTTTAGAATTTGTCAAGATTTAATTTTTATGCTTAATGATCTTATGGCTTCAGACGTTTTGTGTCTCTACATGTTGAGTCAAAGTCGAGTTCTTTGATGCTTTATTGCTCTCTTAGCATCTGTGTATTGATACTTTTCTACAGATAAAGAGATGATATATTTTGTTATATTTTATTTTTAAAAGTTGAGTTATATTTTATATTGTATTTTCATGTATTTATTATAATTTTATTTACAAAATTTTTTAACTTGTCAGTTGTACATATTTATTCTTTAACTTGCATCACTCTTTTATTACCACATCTGTATGTGAGTTTACTGGAAATAACTTTTCTATTATGTAGGGGTAAGGTTACGTACTATCAGACTTACCCAAATTTTACTTTATTACGAAACTTCGGACTGTGTGTGATGATAATAATCACGACGACGACTTTTTAACTTAACAATTTTGCTCTGGTATATCAAAAAATAAAGTATTTATGACTATCACCTAAAGCATTATGATATAAATTTTTGATAGAAGTTTGTGATAGCGTAGTGTGTCTAACATTTGAATTCTCCTACAAACTTTAAAAGCTTGGTTTTCCCTGTAAACAAAATTTGATGCATGAACGATATCGGTATCGATGTAGTTTCCAATATCTTGAAGGGCCAAACGTGGAAAAGGAAAAAGAAGTGGGGTAGAACGTGTGTAGGCGAGTGGATAACGGAGAAGAAATCGGCGTCGTCCTCTTCTTCTTAACCGCAATACTTGGCCGATGATTAACTTGGTCGTAATTGGTACAAATGGATGGCCATTTGCCGTTGAAAGGTAAAGGATATATTTTTTTTTCCCAAAATTGATTTTTTAATGAAAAAATATATTTTCCTAAAATTTAGAATTACTTTAATAACTATCATTTTTTGAATTTATTTTAGGAAATTACTAATTAATAAATAGACTATTTTCAAATTAGTTGGTTTCTGAACTCGTAAGCCTTATCGCAAGTAATGTATTGAGGCCTCTATTAATTTCCAATTCCTGCTGCGTTGGATTGCTTCCACTGGTTTAGGGCAGAATCTGGGGAGACTTTTACTGGTAGAATACCACTCCTGAATATGCTACACCTTTACTCAATCAGCGCAAGCCATTGGATTTTATTAATCTAAATTACAAGCACATTATCAACAACCCATCATAGAACATGTACATTATAATCGTCTTATCATATCTTTGGAACGATGAAACCATTAAATATCAACTGCTGATCGTCGCATGTCATGCTAATATATAATTATGTGTATCCAAATCCAACTCCAACTCCAACGTTGTCTTAGTTATTATTTTATCATCGCCAAATGAAATTGCGGATCGAATCAGGTCATGTGCTTGATTCAATGCCCTAATGTTGCCAAAGGATTATAGACTAAACGTGGCACGTTCAATGATTGTTTCTTTCTTCTGCAATGGATTAATTTTTTGATTGAATTTTTTATTTGATTTCGTGATTTATAAATTAGATAATAATATATTTTAAATATTTTAATTTAACATTCTTATCTATAATCACTTTATATTGTCAGCTGCAAAACTCCTGGTCAGCAAACTAATTCAATCCCATGTGGAGTCAAATTGGTAGTTATGTTAGTAATGTTTGGACTTGATGAGAATTGGTGTCCCGTAACCAGCGGTATGGCAACAATTATGCACCCTTTTCTTTCGTTTTTAATTCCAAGGATTGCTTGTGAGTGTCTGAAATTCCGCAAAAAAGTAATATAATTGTTGGGGCTTTAAATTTTTTAAGATTCATAAAAATTTAAACAATGTTTGAACTTATACATTAGTTATTAATGTTAACATATTTACTTAATAATATTTTTTAAAAAAATTCTTATATTATAAATAGTTTTTAAATATTAATTACAACATCTTTGATAAATTTTGTATTCTTATCAATTATTTTAATACCAAACGTTAATTTATAAAATCTTAAATATTATTTAAATTTTTGTAAAAATTTTAAGAGCGACTTGTAACTTTTAACTTATATTTTCTCAACAGATGCATAAGTGTGGCAGGATACAAGTTGTAACCGATGTTAGGATTCGGGGCATTATTGATCCCCCTTTTTAGAATTTGGCGTGTGATTAGGTGTGTTGACCTTCTCATTTCCTTACGATTAGTACAAGCTACAAGGAGGCTGAGCACATGGCATTCCTTGTCACTTCAAAATTCATATTCTGTGTTCTATGCATGCATGTATTGTATGGTACATTAAATACGGGGTTCACACTGTGGTTACTACTGGGTTTTAGAGTACAAGTTTAATGAATAGATATTTACCAAAACTAAGGATTAACAGGATCCAAACTGGTCTTAGTAGTTGAACCTTCAAATTCATGTTTGCTGATAATACTACAGTAAAGTAAGGAAAAGGCTACGGTTTTTTTGCTGTTATTTTAAAATCGTAGCTAAAAATAGTTGCTAAAAAGTTTCCTTTCCGTAACGATTTTAAAAATCGTCACCAAATATTAACATTTAGCTACAATTTTTAAAAAATAGTCGGTAAAAATTAATCTTTTGAAAACGATTTTAAAATAGCCGCTAAAAGTTAAGCAAACAAACGAATTTGGTGACAAATTTGAAGAAATATCACCAAATATTTGGCCTTAGGAGATGATTTCTAGAATCATCACCAAAGAAAGTTAAAACGATCAATTAGGGACAATAAAGGCTAGCGACGATTTATTGAAAGCATAGCGAATTCTAGTATTTATGAATGAAAATGACGATTTATTATTTATGAAACCTAATATCTGTCTCCTAGCGTCCTCCTCTCTCACACCTTTAAGCCTCTTCCACCGTCCTCCTCTCTCACGTTTCCAGCCTCCTCCTCTATAGTTCTCCTCTCTCACGTTTCCAGCCTCCTCCACCATCTTGCTCTCTCGCATTTCTCGCATCCTCCTCCATAGTTCTTCTCTCTCACGATTCCAACCTCCTCGACCATCTTGCTCTCTCGCGTTTCCAGCATCCTTCACTGTCCTCCTCTCTCATGTTTCGAACTTCCTCCAGCATCCTCCTTCCATTTCCAGCTCCTCTTTGTGTTTCCAGTCTTCTCGTCATGTTCCAGCCTCATCCTTATGTTCCAACCTTTCGCCAATACATCATCTTCGCTACGTTTTCAGGTACCCATTTACCGTATAGTTTAGGTAATTTAACAAAAATGATTCATTTTCACTCAGTCATTTTATTTCTTCTCTCTGTTAATTTGGTGGGTTCCTTTTCAATTCCTTCTCCAGGTAGTAACAAACAATTAGTTGTTTAGATAGAAAGAAAGATGTGACTATTGCTTCAAAATCCGTTTTATATTGATATTTTCACTAATTGTTTAGGTATTACCATTTTAGGACCTAGATGACCTTACTCTTTTCTATTTTGTCTGGGTCGTATGGAACAAGAAATTGAGGTTCTCATTTTTGGGAACTAAGTTAAACAAGAAAGAAGATCTATTTACAACTTCAATTTGGGTTGTGTTTTCATTGTGCAAGAAAATCTACTCAGTTAAGGAATTGTGCAAGAAAGAAAAACTACTTAGTGGATGGACGTGTGAGAGATTTAATTTTGAAAAGAGCGCCAAAAAATTTTGATATGATTACCGCTATTAAGTTAACTTTAATAGGTTTTTGGTGGATTTAGTGTGTTCTTCACATTTTTTTGTTCACAATTATACTTCTTATATATTAATACTCGTGATTATTAGATGAATGAGACCTTATTTTTCACATAATGTACCACAGATTAAAGAGAAAATTTTTCATTCTATGATCATTGGACGGAAGTTTCCTATATGCAGGGAGTTTATCAAAGATTCAGCAGTTGAGCTCTGGTATTGTGTTGTGGTTTAAGTGATTTTTTTTTGTCATTTCACCTTTTTTGGGTTGTGCAAACATTATCCTAGTAATTTCTAGCTTGTACTTAAGTGGAACTGATTTCATGCTTACAAAGGTATCCATAGTTGAAGCCTATCAAGTTAGATTTCCATTTCCACTGATTTTGCAATTTTTCGATCTGTATATTGGGAGATATGAACTGTTGACTATTGACTGATTTTG
>JANIJF010000005.1:10361550-10373483 GCA_024520955.1 Erythroxylum bequaertii
GTTTGAGAGAGGTATACGAAATAAGTGTCATGTAAGGATTTACAAATTTTGTTAGTGCATAGTATTTAATTCCTAAGAAGGGGTTAGACGAAGGTTTGAGGAGGCAAGAATACAATTAAAGTGTATTATATTTAATTAAATTGTTAAAGGTATATGGTATAATTGATGTTTATCTAGAGCTTGTAGAAGAACCAACACTATCTATACCAATATTAACATGGCACTCATATAAAAATGGGATAGTTGTAGAATTATGAGGTGATATTAGAGTGGAATTGGGTTATGATAGTGGTGTAGGAGTTGATTTGGGATGTGATAATGTTGATTTGGGAGGCCATTGTTATGCTAATGTTGATTTGAGTTATGATAGTGGCATAGGAGTTTATTTGGGAGGTCACAATTATGCTGTTGTTATCTTAGGAGGTAATATTGATATTGGAGTCGATGTGGGAGGTAATATTGGTGTTGGAGTGGATGATAGAGGTGATTTAGAGATGAAGAATTAACTTGCAGTTATTCTGAAATGAGTGATGATGGTGATTTTGATATGAGTGCTCAAGATGGAGGTGAGTTGGGTGATGAAGATGAGGATAAAATGGGTGTTCAAGAAGGAGGTAATTTGGGTACTCATAATAAAGCTAAATTTGACTCAGATTTGAACATTAGTATTGATTCACGTCATGACACAATATTCATTGACTATTCTGATCCTGGGAGTTTTCTTGGCCAATGATGAATATCTTAATGCTGAAGAATTTAAATTGAGCAAAAGGAATGAAGCAAAATGATAAGATATAGTTGCATCAATAGTTGTCCGTTTAAGTTGTATGCTCTATTTGATGGAAAAGATAAATGCTTAAAATTGAAAACTTACTATTCATAGCATACATGCAATGAATCAGTAATGATATCAAATATTCTCAAAATATTAATTAAAGTTTCATATATAATACAATTACTTCTCACATTAGCCTCATTCATATACAACATTCATGAATTCTTATAAAACATATCATGTTAGCCTTACAATTTCAATTGTGAGAAAAATATAACAACAATACATGTTGACATCATAATAACAATAATAAGCATCATGAATATCTTCTTCAGTACCTTGTTATCATTCATAGCAAGCTTCAACTTATACTCCAAGTGATTTATTTTTTAATCTAACTCAAGTTGTTCTTTTTGTTCCTCCTTGTTTAGTCTTCAAACAACTCCCTCACATGCTTCATCTTCAATTGCTCCTTTGTAATTCAATGCTAATTATTGCTTTAACTTAGCATTATCATTTATCAATCTTTGAATAACATGAACAACCTTATGTATGAAGAGTCATCATGCCATCAAAAGTACTTACAACTCCCAACCTTGTAAGCATCATTATAAAAAGCATTTATTAACACATTTATTCTATTTTTCTTCCTATATTGAATGTCATAACAAAATTTTTTACTAACTAGATATTTTGAGATTTATAAAACTTGTGATTTGGATTTTTTTTTTTTACTCCATAAAGTCCTTAAACAAGTGGTGAATCCACATAAGCATTGAACACTAGCCGGAGAACTAACGTTGGTTGAAGACACAAAAAATAATGTCTCCAATTTTGATTGCTTCATGTTTCTCCTATATGCCATAGCATAACCAAGCAAAAACAATGCCAAATTCTCATAAGAAATTTAACAATCAATTAACAACATGGAAATAACCTTCAATTACCAAGAAATAAATATTCAATTCATAATGGAAACGTAAAACATATGCATTCAATAAATAATAATGATATTCAATATGGGACTTTGTGCAATTTACAGAAGGTTGCATTTTTAGGGAGATGTATGGATGCGAAGTTAATCCATATGATCATGTATAGTAATTAATTAGTTGGATTGTATTTAATCAATTGCAATAATTTTATAAAATCTTTAAGTAATTACATGTTCTTATATATAATTATGTTGAAAATATCAACTTTTTTTATTCTAATATAAATAGCAGTTAATTTCTTCTTATTTATAAGATAGTAGAACATCTTTTAATACTTCTTGAATAAGTTTTTATTGATGAACACAAACTCTTTTATAAAACATAATTGGTCATCAATTGTTCCCAAGTAATATTATCATTTCATATCTCACTATTAATACCACAAAATAAAAATAGTTACAAACGTTTATGAGAAAATATTTAGACAAAAAGGTTAAATAAATTAATGAATATAATGTCAAAGGTTTAAACAAAATGATTTTTTGTAATTCATGTACATATAGAAAAAAGTAAGAATGAATAATAAAAATATTTAACTACGAATAAATATTTACAAATATAATAATATTTAATCACATATAATAATTTTTTAATCACATATTTTAAATAAAACATCACATTTATCACACATATTGTAATTATAAAATTCAACTATTTTTTATTCATTATACACAATTTATTAAGTACATAGTAAAGTTCAATTTTTTAATGATAGAATAATAGAAACTCACAATACTATTTTTAGTGCATATAATATTTTATAAAATTACGTAGTTTTTAGTATACATAATATTTATAAATTACCTACTTAAAAATTATAATCAAGTTTAATGAAAATAACAACTCGAAAATCTATACTTGAAAATTAGTAGAAAAACGACTCCAAATAACTTGAATTACGCCATAAAAAACCAAAATCCTACTGTTCCTCGTGAACCTTAGCCTGTGCTCTCTCCGTGCCCAACAAGAGATTATTGGATAAGGTCAAAGTCCAAAGTCGTTTAACGGTTAATATAAGAACTTGGCACTAAAAGCCCCCAAATTTATGTACAAAATATTTTTCAGTGGTTCATTTTCGAAGTCAGTGGAAAAAGAGCCTATTAGTGCGTTGAAAAGACGTATATGCCTTTATGATTAATTAATTATAGCCATTGGAGTCTGGACTTTGGAGACAACTTTTACTAACCGGCAAAGTGAAAGTGAAAATATATTTACATGTTTACAAGAACAGTCCTCACTCCCCGTTACCACTCTATAAAGTTACAGACTTTATCTAAATTGTGCATACGAGCCAGACCCCGAATCAGCTCTTGCAGCGCTTGACGATGGCAGAGGAGGTTAGCAACAAACAGGTGATTCTCAAGAATTACGTAATTGGGTACCCAGAAGAGTCAGACTTCCAAATTATTACCGGCTCTATTAAACTGAAGATCCCAGAAGGTACCAAAGATGCAGTCTTGGTTAAGAATCTTTACTTGTCGTGTGATCCTTATATGCGTTTTCGAATGACCAAGGCTGATGGTCCTACCCTTATGGATCATTTTGAGCCTGGAAAGGTTAGTTTAATCAGTACCCTTTTGTCTCTGATTGCCTATCTTGTGTTTCTAGTAGGAGTTTTATGCCTTTGTCTTGTGGATCCTTTCTTTTTGGAACTTGAACTTTTTTTTTGGGTTGCTTTTGGGAGGTTAGAGTCCTTCTTAGAGATACCTAAGCTCTATCCAGTAAGTTGGAATATTACATCGTTTAAATGGATTGGACTTTGATTTTAAATTATGACAGCCATTCAGAAAGCGCTCAACATTTTCGATAAAAATCGATGTTTGGAAGCGATGGAAAAGTTTTTCTTTTGTTTAATACTTTCAAATGGTAATGTGCTACTAATGATCATGCGTTTGAGGAGCCCAACAGTAATTTTTTGTGGTCTGATATTTTTATTCTGCAGGTTATAAATGGATATGGCGTGGTTAAAGTTTTGGATTCTACACATCCAGCCTACAAGAAAGGTGACTTGGCCTGGGGTTTTACAGGGTGGGAAGAGTACAGTCTCAATGTATCACCACCACTCCTCATCAAGATTGTAGATACTGATGTGCCTCTTTCATACTACACTGGAATCTTAGGTCTGCTTTCTTTTTCTTTTGTTATGAACTCAGCACTTATCTAGAGTTACTTTTATCTGCTTCTTATTGTTGTTGATTCCTGCTCAATATTAGGTATGGCTGGTGTAACTGCTTATGCTGGTTTCCATGAGGTGTGCTCCCCTAAGAAAGGTGAATACGTATATGTATCTGCAGCATCAGGGGCTGTTGGTCAGCTTGTTGGGCAATTTGGAAAATTAATGGGTTGCTACGTCGTTGGAAGTGCTGGCTCTAAGGAAAAGGTCTGCTAGTTTCTCAACAGAATATGCGAGTTCGATTACCGCTTTGAATGCAAGTTCTGATATTTGTCTTTTTGGTATTCTTTATTGATTGAAAAGGTTGACCTGCTAAAGAACAAGCTTGGGTATGATGAGGCGTTCAATTACAAGGAAGAGCCAGACTTAGATGCCGCCCTTAAAAGGTAGTTTTAATATGAGTATGAAGCATGGTAAGCATATTCTGGTATTTTTTGTAGAACTAACTCATTGTTCGTCAATCCTTAAGCGACAAAAGACTACTTTCTAACCTGTTCTGCATAAACAAGATGCTTCAGCAGTTTTATTGTTGAGAAGCTGGGTAAAAGGCTAGGGACCTGAACTTATGTTTTTATCGTCAAGAATAAGATCTGAAATTCACAATGCTATATACCCTTCAGATCATTCATTGTTTGTATTTGGCAGATACTTTCCTGAGGGCATCGATATTTACTTTGAAAATGTCGGGGGAAAGATGCTGGATGCAGTGCTGCTGAACATGAGAGAGAATGGTCGTATTGCAGTGTGTGGGATGATTTCACAATACAACCTTGAGAAGCCTGAAGGTGTGCACAACTTGAGTGTCCTTATAGGCAAAAGGGTGCTCATGAAAGGGTTTGTGGTCCATGATTTTTATCACAAATATCCAGAGTATCTGCAGATGGTATTACCTTACATCAAACAAGAAAAGATTGTGTATGTTGAGGACATTTCTCAAGGCATTGAGACTGCTCCAGCATCTCTAATTGGCGTATTCACTGGCCTAAATCTTGGCAAAAAGCTGGTAGTTGTTGCTCCTCACTGATAAGCTTGTTTGTACTATCCTGAAATTAGTATGTTTCAATAATCTCTTATTACTGTGTATGATGGGTTTCCTTCTTTCAACTTTATACCCTAATTCTGAAAAAAAAAACTTTCTATCTCCTAATTGGTATGTCGGCAAGAAAATGTTAGTTCCTGTCGTTGAAGTAGCTTTATATCTTTTTGTTCACCTAACTAGGTCCGTTTAATTTCTAAAAGATGATACAAAGACAAAGCTGTCACCAAAATTTAACTTATATAAAGGTGAGTGACTAAAAAGTAATGGACTCACCTGACTTTACTCCAATCAACCAAAAATTGAAGGGACCGAAGATAAAAGAATCATCATCCAACCCATGATCTTGCTTTAAGAGAAGTAAATGCGGAGGGCCTTTGCTTGGTGACGGCGTGACTTAATGCATATTATATAATTTCTGACCAAGTCTCACCACATCTCTGAAGCCATCACTTATCTCAAACCTCACTAGTGCCGCACCTACCTCTCTTTCTCAAGGGTTCCCTCTAATAGTGGAATAGTGGACCCTATACGACCTGCCGTCCTAATCCCTCCTCCTCCTTATCTCATGCTTATTCTCTAATTTCACAAAGACATAACTCAAATTCCTACATTCACCCTCTTCTTAATTGTCTTTTGAAGCTAAGCCTAAGCTTATTCTTCAATTCATGTTGTACATAAATAGTCTGTTACTCAGCAAGCATAAAAACATGAAGGAAGAGAGAGAGAGAGAATGGCAGTGTAACGAAGGATTGAGAAAAAATCGGTGACGTGTGACAAGTAGCTAATATAACTGTTTTATACTATTAACGGCTTTTTCGCTCCTCTTTCTCTCCGCGTCTCTCTTGCTTCCCTCACAAAACGCAACGAAAAAGTCTCCTTTAGCTCTCGCGATCTCTCTCTTTAGTCGGTCTCATTCTCACCGATTTGATCGGATCTCTCACGGCTTTTATCAGCCTCCTTTGTTCCACACCTCAACTGCCGGAAGTCGAGAGCTCGCGTTCTCTCGAATCCGATCGTTCACTCATATTCCTTCCTTATGTACTGCAGCTTCAGCTTCCACTGTGAAGAAATATCGCGGACACATGGAGGGCATTGCGAAGCAGCTAAAGCGAGGGATCTCCCGGCAGTTCTCCACGGGTTCCTTCCGCAGGAGCTTCAGCCGCCAACTCTCACGGAACCTCTCCCTCGATCCTCGCCGGAACAACTTGCGCTTCAGCTTCGGCCGTCAGTCCTCGCTTGATCCGATCCGCCGAAGCCCCAACGTCGCCGAAGACCAGCTCACGGTGCCGGAGAATCTGGACTCTACGATGCACCTGCTGTTCCTCGCCTGTCGAGGGGATGTGAGGGGACTGGAGGATTTGTTGAACCAAGGGGTTGATGTCAACAGCATTGATTTGGATGGGAGGACCGCTCTGCATATCGCCGCTTGTGAGGGCCATGTTGAGGTCGTTAAGCTTTTGTTGAGTCGGAAGGCTAATATCGACGCTCGTGATCGCTGGGGCAGTACGGTATTGTCAATTCCTTCATTTCATTTGTCACTTATTCTCTGCCCAATTTCTTTTAATCAATTTTGTTGTTCATATGTGTACAGGCATGTGCTGATGCCAAATATTATGGAAATGTAGATGTTTACAATATCTTGAAGGCCCGAGGAGCCAAAGCGCCGGTACAAATTTCGAATCTTTTTTATTCCTTCAAGCAGAAGTTGTTAAATCTTTTTTTTTGTTTTTAATTTTTCTTATGAATATATGAAGATGGATGCTTAAATGTTTTTAATATGTTGATTTAGAAAACCAGGAAGACCCCAATGAGTGTTGCAAATCCTCGGGAAGTTCCAGAATATGAACTTAATCCGTTAGAGCTTCAGGTTCGGAAGTCTGACGGTATCGCAAAGGCATGCTCTTTACCCTTTTGATTTCTAATTGAATTTGTATCTGATAAAGTTATTAATTTGATTATGATCTAGGGATGGCAACCAGTTTTTTTAATCTGTGACGTGGAAACATCTTAGCAGGTGTAGTTACAGCTGGGCTTTTATTATGACCTTTTAGTCACTAAGTGATGTCTTCCTGAACAGGGATCATATCAAGTGGCTAAATGGAATGGGACCAAGGTTTCTGTGAAGATACTCGATAAGGACAGCTATTCAGACGTTGAAAGCATGTATGTGGTTTCTTTAAAATTTCATTTTCAGATTATTTTTTAATCTGTTTTTAAGGGAACACAAACTTGTTATCTTCTTCTAACATCAACTATCAGACAAAAAATTAATGTACATGATGTCTCTGTTTTTTAGTAGGCACATTCATATTTGTCCGTTGACATTGCAATGCAGGACCCTGCATTTCATAATGGTTCATGTCCATGTGCCTCCTGCATTCCAATTCGAGATTATCTTCCTCTTTAGTTGTTATTTTATTATTTTCTTGATGCTTGAAACAATTTTGTGGATTACTATAAGCTTGTAACTCTTGATTGGTTTAAGCAACAATAGCATGTGTCCAACTTATATTCTTTGTCTTTTTCTCCCATTGATTTGGTTTCCTTTGGCATAAAAAAAAAAGCGGATATGGCCTTGTAGTGAATGATTGAGTTTATTGACAAGTTGTTAGAAGAGGATAGACATGAGTTTCATGCCTTATTCTGTGGCTAGCTTCTTTGTCTTCTTGCTCAGAGTGCAATGCAGTTATTGATTCGTACCTGTACTTGAAAACGTTGATAGTACATTCCCCACATGATCTGTTTTGTTTTGTTTTTTGGGATTAAATTGATAACAGAAATGCTTTCAAACATGAGCTAACCTTACTAGAAAAGGTTCGACATCCTAATGTGGTTCAGTTTGTTGGAGCTGTTACCCAGAATGTACCAATGATGATTGTTGTAGAGTATCATTCCAAAGTAAGCAACACGTCTGCCTCTCTTGATCTCTCTCATTTATTTCCTTCTATGAATTAAAAATTTGATCGTAAACATTTTTTGGAATGGACTTTATTTTCTGAGTTTTGTTTGGAATTTCTCTAAGTGATAAAATGAAATTGTGCACATCACAGATTTGAATTTGGTTTTTAATAGTCCTATACTTGGGTTCGCTAAGTTTTTTTGATGTGAAAATTGTGTTAACACTTGTAACAGTTATTCCCTGTCCTCAATTGAATATTTTAATTTTTGCTCTGAGAATTTCCTAATATCAGGGTGACCTATCAAGTTATCTTCAAAAGAAAGGGCGGCTGTCACCATCCAAATCTTTGAGATTTGCTCTTGATATTGCAAGGCAAGTGAACTTCTGAAGAACTTCGCTTGCTTTTTGTCTGAGCTAAGTTTTTCTCAGTTTCAATCACAGCCCAATACTTTCCATTGACGTGGAACAGAAACATCAAAACAACAAACAGATAAAAGAATAAGAATAATAATAAGTTTCTTTTGTATTCTTTTAGACTTCTCTAATTATTCTCCACATGTTCTTTTAGTTTTGAACTGTCTTGCTTGATCTCTTGCTATCAGGGGTATGAATTATCTGCACGAATGCAAACCAGATCCAGTCATCCATTGTGACTTGAAGCCAAAGTACGACACCTAAATGAAGAAGTTAATTTGTTGTATAGTTGAGAATTATATTTTGGTGTTTTTATCATTAAAATGAACGTCTTTAATGATTGAAATTTCGGTAAGGTGCCAGAAATATTTTGCTGGATAGTGGTGGTCAGTTGAAGGTATCTGGATTTGGCTTGATAATGATGTCACAGATTTCACCTGACAAGGCTAGATTAGTGCCAGGAACTTCCATTTGTCCTTCAAGTAAGTTACTATTTTCCATCCAGTTAGTACCAGAATAATTGTAACCTATAAAATGTTTTATATAACTAGGATGTAATTTTGTTTGCCCAATACATAATTATGATTTGTCTGGAATTTATTCTGTTTATTTTATACTTGATGCCTTAATTGATCAAATCACATTTTCTTTCGAGAACTAACATTGCTTTGATTCTTGACTTAATTTGAAATAATGATGTCATTTTGTTGGTTTTGTAGATATATATGTGGCACCTGAAATATTCAAAGATGAAATATTTGATAGATCTGTGGATACATATTCTTTTGGCGTTATTTTGTACGAGGTATCTTTCCTTTTTCTAATATATGATCAGTCGGCATGATCAATAATATTAGGCATGATAAATAAATATTAGAATAGGAACATGAGCATATTACGTCTTACAAGGCTAGCAATCCTCGTCCCTTTGAGGTGCCTTTTGTGATCATGGCATCAGAATCATTCCTAATCGGATGTTAGGCCTGTTTAAGATATCCTGTTCTCTTGTGTCACCCACAAATGTCCAGTCCTGCAAACTTTTTCAATTTGAAGTACCTAGTGCTGTCTGATTTAGTTCCACAGTTTTAACTTTCGAGACAACATAGGTAAACCTAGTTTTTTTTCCGTAGGGACTGGCTGCATCATCTCGTACGCTAATACTTTTTAGGTTGATATAATTTATACCTTGCTCATATGGCCAAGAGAAGAAAGCTTGCATTTCATGAGGAGATTCATCACATCAAATTGTAACACCAATGTGGAAGACTTCTTTTTTCCTTTTTTTTTTGCTTTTACAATTTCCATTTCATATCATCCAACCATTTTTTTAACTGTGATAATTCTAAAATTTGATCATTACGCACTACATTTTGAGATTGTTTTCTTTTTTGGTGTAGATGCTTGAGGGAGTACAGCCATTCCAGCCCAAGTCTCATGAAGAGGTTGTGAGATTGATGTGCTTAGAGAAAAAGAGACCCCCATTCAAAGTCAAACTAAGAAGTTATCCACCAGATCTCAGAGAGTAAGTTTTTAAGATCGATAATACATCCGTTTTTGTCTTTATCTAGAAGGACCTATCAGGTTATGGGTTACACAAAGGGTGACGCTCTCCATCCTCGATCCCTTTCCTCCTAGATGAGAATTTGAAACCAAAACCCTCACTACAGTGATGAGTAAAGTTTATTTTGCATATGTAACCACTCTGATGAGACATTCGATAATATGTTAGCTAGTGTTGTCCCTGCTTAGCATATGAGATGTATTAGAATATGATGCTTAAGTAGACAAGGTCTTGATATGCCATGCAGGTTGATTGATGAATGCTGGCATCCAGAACCTGTCGGTCGGCCAACCTTCTCCGAGATCATTGTACGATTGGACAGAATAGTTGCAAACTGCTCAAAGCAAGGATGGTGGAAAGATACATTCAAGCTGCCTTGGTATGTTTTCTAACCAGATTTCTTAGAAATAATACTAAGTTAATCACAATGTCAAAATTTGTATTGCCGGCTTTCATTCTCTTGAAATCTAGTTTTGTGGTTCCTCGTGGTCCAACAACCAAGGAAATGCTTCTTAGGGGAAAACGTAGAATAGCCCACAAGTACAAGATGAGTCCTTATGTACTGTTATGCAAAGTTTGAGCAATATAATGGAAATTTTTCACACAGCGGAGAGCAAGTAAAATTATTAGACTACTAACTTCATGCCTGCACTTTTTAATCAAATCAGAGTTGGGACCTGCCGAGTCTTGCAAGTAATATCAAAAGGCTGTAATATATAAATATATATATATATATATATTACAGCCTTTTGGATTTAAACCTTAGTTGATAGAACATTAATTTCTGTTTCAGTTACTATATATATATATATATAGATATAGATATACAGTCTTTTGGATTTAAACCTTAGTAGATAGAACATTATTTTCTTTTTCAGTTACTAATATTATGAGCTTTGCCTTTCTTGTTCCTATTCATTGGTATGGGAAAATGTGCAGGTTATGAGAAGAGGCACCCGTTGCCTGGACGAGGGAAAGAAAAGACTAAGCATTGAAAATTACATGAGCTTAGAACTTACTTCGATGCTTCAAGTTACGTGTCGTGAGGACATGAATAACAAGAAAAGACCTTGGACAGTTAACTGAGAGATCAAATGGAAAATGAGTTATATCCCCATTTGATCTTTCGCTTTGACAGGTCCATTGTATGTGTAATATGTACAAATGCCTTTGTTTTCCATGGATTTTATCTTTTACAAAAACATTAAAGATCGAAAATGAGGAAGCAAAATGTTGTACTTGTCATCCATTTTGGTGTAAACATCCCGAAATAAAGAACCCTGTTATATATACAGCAATAATAGTTATTAGCGGACTAGAAACTTTACGATTAGTTATCATATCATAATTTGCCCTTCTCACATAAACAGATTAATCCTAACTGTGTTTAAGGTGAAAGACAAAAGGAAATTACTAAAAAAGTTAAAGATTAGAAATTTATTTTGTTGGGTCAGGACATCTTCGAAAACCAAATTTCTCTCTTTTCTTTCAACCAAGGCAATACAAAATTGTTTCGCTATAGATTTTCAGTCTTAGAACCTATTATTATTAATGAATACGGGATGGAAGAAATGTTATTATTAATCTTAATTCAATCTTCTTAGATTGATTGTTAATATACATATAAGGATTAAGGTAAGTAAAGGGACTAAGATTTGTTTTCTTTTTCCATTTATGATGTTTGACTGTGTTAAACGTTCCAGTCGCAATATCAAGTTTAGAGAGTGAACCAAATGATTTTGGAAAAAAGCATCAAGATGGATAGAGGAAGTCGGTCTGGAAACATAAAAATGGCACATTCCCTTCAATTTTGTTAAGCTGCTTGGTTAATATTTCCTATGGAGTTTCATACCAACTCTTGGAGATACTGTAGTTGCAGAAAAAAACTTATTATTTAATGCTATTGCAGATAAAGCTGTGGACTAGGCAACTATAGACATACGTTTCTAGTTTTCAGGGTGTGTATGTGAGCGGTCAAGCTGCTGACTTTTTGATAGTGGATTCTCGTTAACTCCTGGGTTAGGTTAATCCCGAAGAGCTTGCATTCCATGCTTCTGATTCAAGTCCTGAAAACCTT
>JANIJF010000005.1:10597240-10624149 GCA_024520955.1 Erythroxylum bequaertii
TGAGTCAACCATTGCCAAAATAACTAGAACTAGTTATTTGGATAGTTGACCCTTACCACTTATAAACCTTTTAACATATTCATGTCTAGGCAATATGAGACATTCTAACATTCCCCCTCAAGTACAATTGAGACTGGACATCTAGTTGTCACTTGAAATATACACAGTGAAAACCGGATCGGGCCGCTAGAAATGAACATTCAGACAGACAACCGAGAAATTAATAATCCAAATCAAACCTGCTTTAATACCATGTTAAATTTTTAAATATGGACAGAGTGTAGAGTTCACTATCAATTAAGTGAATCTCAAAACATATGAGGGGAAGATTTAGCTATCGTCCAAAATAAATGTGCTTGTGCCGGTGCTCGTGTCATTGTAGAATTTTCGTCTAATTTGGTGGATTGCGGCAACGGAGATTAATGCGAAGCGAGCTGTCCATAAAACTACCGTCTCGTGAAATGTAATATTATTTTATTGTTTAAGAAAAAGTTTTATAATAAATTGAAATGAGATGAAAAAGAAAAGTTTCGTATTACAACTCTTTCCATCATAAGCAGTAAAAATAAAAAACCTCTAATTTAGAGAGTTTATGATGAAATATTAAATGATAAATAATTTTATACTATATTACATTATAGACCCTTCCGTTATTTCCATACAACAATTTTCTAATATTACATCAATTTACATATCATTCTATTATAAACATTCCATTTTATTTTATTTCATTAAAATTTTTACATCTAACTAAACATAGCTTAAGGTTATCTTTAAGTAGATTTATTAATAGAATGAAATAAAATATAATATTATTTCATCGTTTAAGAGGAGAATTTATAATAGAATGAGATGAAAGAAGAAAGTTTTATATTACATTTTATTTCATCTTAAATAGTAAAAATAAGAAACTTTCAATTTTAAAGATTTAAAATGGAACGTAAAATAGTAAACAACTTTTCACTATATTATATTATAAACTCTTATAATTAAACAATATTTTACTATATTATATTATAAATTTTTTTACCTCTCGCAAACAATAATTTTGTAATATTATATTTATTTATTCCTACACGTTGATAAGAGCATTAACTCTGGAGTCGTTGACAGACAGGGGCCTACATATACACATTGATACGAGCATTAACTCTGGAGTCGTTAAATGCTTGCCACTTGCTAGCAAGTATGAGGAATTATAGCTACATGGTCAATATAGCGCCATTTGGAAAATGACTTGGTCGTCTTCACGATAGAAATCGCTACACTTTTTAGCTGTACATTAAAATGGCAAATTTTTATTAAAATAATTTAAATAATTATTATAATCTTATTTATTAAAAGAATTTGATATTTAATTTTCTAATAATTTAATTAAAAATATATCATCTGTCTGAAACGTTCTTGAAAATATATTCCAGTTAATTATTTTTTTTTGAAAGTACGTAATTCAATTAATTATGAAATGGCAGTATCTATCAAAGTGACCGGTATCTGTGATTTGAGTCAACGTGCAATTATTCATTCGCATTGTGATTAAAACGCCCAA
This sequence comes from Erythroxylum bequaertii, assembly GCA_024520955.1. Lineage (NCBI taxonomy): Eukaryota > Viridiplantae > Streptophyta > Magnoliopsida > Malpighiales > Erythroxylaceae > Erythroxylum > Erythroxylum bequaertii. Next base: position 10,598,790 of record JANIJF010000005.1, read on the forward strand.
ACCACAGCTACGTATATTAAAGACAACGAATAGGAAGATGAAGAGTAATGAAGTTCTATGTGAAACCACATGCAGGGAAAGAGTCCACGCTGTATGTGTATTCGACTCGTTTTCAACACTATATCAATGCCAACTACTCGTTTGCATTCGAGTGGAAGTTTCATTAATTTCTCCCCCTTTATTCACCAAAGGAAGGACTGGTTGCTCTACCCATCATCTTTAAACCTTGATTAAGTGCTAAGTACGACTTTTCATGTACTTATTAATGAAATCCATTAGCATAAAAAGGACTTTTCTTTCTTTTTCATATTTATGGATCATTTTTTGTTCTTCTAAAGAGACAACAAACGATGTCTAAAACATGCTGTTATCTGAATTTTGGTTAACAAGTATCCTACTTTGTTAATCTAAGGACTTAATTATTTGCAACAGGGTAAGCATTAATCTCCTCAATTATTTCGTGATGGAGTGATAACAATGATTTACAAAACTTTAAACTTTTCACTTTCAGGGTTTGCAAGGAAGGATTTGCACGTTTTCCGCATATTAACCAACAAGCTTTAATTATATGTCCTTTCATTTACTAGTAGCTGACAAGTTATTAGTATATTTTTATAATAACAAATCCTTAATTACTAGGTAAAATTCTAAATATAATAATTAAATACTGTATTCTTTGCACAAAATCTTAACAAGGGTGAGGAAATCAGACCAATTTGAGTTTAAGGATAACAATGGTCAACTTCTGTCAAATTTTTAAAAATTAAAAATATAGAATAACGCAATTTTATTAATTGAATCCGAGTTCAGGGTTATTCAAAGTCTAACTTTTTTAAATAAAGCGGCGTTATTTTATTTAAAATAATTGAGTATTGAGTTAGCGTAAGATTAAGTCTGACTCATAAATTGACTCGTTAAAAATATTAAAATTTAGGCTCTTAAGTTAAAATAACTTTTTAAATTGTTTTTAATGATTAAAAATTACAGATTTGAATTGTATAAATAACTTTTTTATAAAATAAAAAATTACATATAATTGATATTTTTTCTTCAACTTTAAGTTAAGAGCTTTATAATTGATATTATTATTGTTGTTGAACGATGCTGTTACAATTGTCGCAAGAGCAGAACAAGTAAACCATGGAATGTCGGTGAAAAATGAAAATTGGGAAAAAGACAGAACCAAGTGCCCAAAAGTCATTAAAAGCTCGCAGGAGAAAGAGACAAGAACGTGACACAAAAGGTGACCGGACAAATAGCAACTATTACAAATGAAAATAAAATATGAAATAGGAAACCCGTGAATCAAGCAAAAAAATACCAGACTGAGAACCCACCCTGGTCCTGACCATCTTGAGTGCTGGAATGGAAAGCAACTCCCACGATAGATTCAGAGGCGTCCCCAGTCTCCATATGTTTGTACAGTATAGGGTGTCGTGCCAAGTAAAGTATAGTATATTAGTAGTACTATTTCATCATCTCTTTCTTTATGTCTCAAACTCGAGCTCACCCCACGTCTACAAATGTCGTTGACAGAATAATTCCAATAACACGGAATGCGTGCGTATCATATTATATACACATTCTTTTCACTTCTTTCTTTCACTCTGATGACAGAAACTCTTATCACCCTTCTTTTTCCTTCTCCTACTAACCTAGAACGAATGGCTCAACAAGTACCACCATCTCAGTATCAGGATTCAGGAGCTTGTTCGTAAGATAAACTGGGAGGAAATAGAACAAAAGGGTACAATGTTTGTCAACTTAAAATAGCAATCTGTTTAATAAAGAGAAAAAGGGGATGAAATCATGATCTAAATTCTAAAGGGACTCTCTTTTCTAGGAGAATAAGGGGAAATGGAAAAGAATAGATAAAAAGAATATTCTGTTTGAGCAATATCTAAAAGGTACTTATAAGAAAAGATGATCAAATCCTTTGTTATTCTTTCTTTTCTTTTCACTTTTGGTTTTGGGTCATTTTACTGGCAAGAAATTTTTGGTTAGTAGTAATTTACGAAAACTGTGGTCATTACCCAACCAGTGGCTGCAGATTCTTGGACTTGTCTTGGTGTTTGGAAAATATTGTCTGTGACTTGTGGGACCTCATTTTCAAATCAAATTGCTCTTTCCCCTCGTACTTTTCCTTCTTAAAGTTCACAAAAACATATGTTTTTGCTACGGATTTCCTTCTCGTGGACATTTCGATTTCAATTTCTAGCAAGCATTTTGTCCTCAACACAACTCCAACCATGAGTTCAATTTGAACAGGATGTAGATAAAATCATATGCCTTTTTTCTTTTTAGAATGATTATATGAATCCTTATCTCTACAACTCTTGTAACTTTCATTTTGGTAACATACATAATAGGAAAATTGTTGGCCATGTCTACGTTAGTTGACCATCAATATAATAGAGGTGATGCATTTCGGAAATAAGAAGACAGCGATCGATCAAGACATCATAGTACACAAAAATGAGTGAGACTGAAATATGTTTGTATGGAGGAGAATAGGACTTTGCATGGCATTTAACATGCAGAATGTTCAAACATAATAAGAACTGGCATGCACTTGCACCTTTGCTGATATTAACACTTTCCATGAATTGTTAATCGCCCTTGTCCACTGTTCGAAGAGTACATAAGCATATAGAAATAACCAAATTACAAATAAAATAAAAAGAACTAACGAAGAGAGACTACGATTGACACATATTTATATTCAACGCAAAATGAATGTATGACTATGATTGAGACATTTATACATAGGGACAACACAAAATGAGTGAGTAGTCTGTACATTTTTTGTGTACCAAAAGCTGTGAAGGTGGTGGGGGTCCTTAAATTCAAATAAAGTGCCTAAAAGTACCAAAAAAATGAAATCCAAGTCAGACAAAAGATTTGAACTCCCCATGGCAAGCACTAGTGCTTGTAATATGATATAATTGCACAAACTTTATAAAGCAAAAGAAATTCGCATCCACTAGTTTCTGGTTATTCTATTTTCCACTACATCTATCAGGTCTCTTGATAGGTTCAGCTAATCATGAGGACATTATTACGTGAACTCACCTGGTATTTTGAACGTCGAAAGGGGACGGATCGCCGATCACGAGACCTTGCTTGCGGCTGAGGGACTGATTGCTGTATACTGATTGCTATATCTGCATGCACATAACAACATTACAGCAGCTTATACAGGCTCAAGACCAATATCATAGGCCTAAGGGCCTAATGTAGATGAGAGCTCGAGCAGACTTCAAAAAGAGTAGTGGACCAATTGTAATACCCTTTGGACTTTATAGTAACAAGTTGATGTTTTGTCATAGCTGAATTTAATAAAATATTTTAAATTTAAGATAGCTGACAATTACATATAAAATTGAAATATTATTTATTTCTTTTTTCTAAATACCAATTATTTATTTTCAAATGATAATATTGGTTTTAATAATCACAATATATATTAACAAATAAATTCTAATTTATAAATATAAAGATTTATTTTAAATAAAACTTCATTTATATTTTCTAAAAATATCACATAAAATATTGAAATAAAATTAGGTATTTAATTAAACTCTTAAATTTTAAATTTTCTAATTTTATTTTATAGTTATTAACAAATACAAGTGAAATTAAATTCTCTTAAATTATTATTATTTAATAATATATATATTTAGTGGTTTTAATCTCTCTCTCTCTATATATATATTTAGTGATTTTTAGTTTAAGGTTACTAAAAACACAGAACTAGAACCGAACTTCATTCATTGTTATTTGGATTTTCTCTCATGGTCTGTTGTATTCTGAGCTTCTCTTTCTCGTTTTTTTTTTTTAACATTAGGTATTCTAGATTAGTTGCACTAATCTTAAGCTCCTAAGACCCTAAGATCCTTCAGGTTTCTACGTAACCTGTACACTTCTGCGCATAAGGAGCCGTCACATACTTAATTGGTCGACTGCTGATTAATCACTGGCCCCCTTCTCAATATCAGGTTTCCAGCTGCCCTCAGGTTTCCTAATAGCTTCAACTCTCACACTGCCATTAAAAGCAAAGTGTCTGTAATTGATTTGATCAGAGAGCTATACCCAAAAGATTAGAGGATCATCAATTAAGAAAATATCTGATTTCTTCTCCTTTGATGAATCGAACTCAAGACCACTTAAACAGAAGAGTCTTTAATTGAGGCAATAGACAATTGGGCCACCTCCCTCTCTCTTTCTCCATCTGGTCCCTATATTTTCTCTCCCGCTTCTTTCCCGGCGTTCGGACCCACTTATAGTTTAGACCCTAATCATTTTATTTTTTCAGATTCTTCTTTGTTTTTTCAATCTGGGTTTTTGTTCCGCTTAAAGATCAAAATTTTCTTCCAGTGAACTGGATTTCATCATCTGGGTCTCTCGCAGATTTCGGAATGGGTAAAAATCAAGCATACAAAGCTATGCAAAGAGCGAAGGTTGGCTCTAGCTCCGCGGGACCTGTAGAGATTGAAGACGGCATGGTTTGTACCCTTTCATACTATGCATTGTTGATGGAGACTTTCGATTTTTTAACCGATAAATTCGACCTTTTCTTTCACTCGTGTGCTTTTTAAGTTTTAGTTTTGTATAAAAATTAGATGCTTTAGATTGAAATCTATTTATTTGGAGACGTTTATGATGTTGTTATGTACTTGTTGGTGAATTTGTTTGTGGCAATGAGTGGGGTAACCAATCATGTTCTGCTGGATGGATTCGTTTGGATGCTAAATATTATTCTGCTAATCATCGGTGTTGTACGTTGTAGTTGTACCTACTGGTTTTGGTTTTGCGCATTATGGTTTCGAATAAGGGATTTGAAAATTAAAGGTCTGTTTTGGCTTTGCCAGTTGAAGGAACTGCTGACTGGACAAGTTCTTCAAATATTTATTAGCAGTGTTGATTAGTTTTACTGCTATAATTTTGGTTCTTTATGATCGTAGATTGGTTCCTAGATTGCTGATTGTTTTACTTGGTAGTAGACATGCTTATGATGCATGGATTACCTTCATGCTAGGATTTAGAACTACGTGGATGGGGCTAACTCTTAACTGAAACGGCGTTTATTTCATTTAGCAAAGACAATAATAATAGTAGCTCTTCTCAGTAAACATATTGGTGTAAGTTATTACCTGGCATTTTCAGCTCTGACTGAATTAGTTGATCATTGAAAGGCTTGAACCATATCAAGAATTATGCTGTTGACCGATATCCAATTGGGTAATCTAGTGGCTTTTATAGTGTGGATGACACCTGCTTGTCTTTTTCTTGCAACTCTTATTCCTGGAACATTTCTGATGAGGAGAGTCGCAGGTGGATGGTTCTTTTCATTCACCAGAGTGGCATGCTGCTCGTTTGGCTAGCCTTAAAACCTCACACACTATTACCTGGGAAGAATTCAAAAAGAAGCAAAAGGTAGCTTGTTGGATATGCCTTATTGTTCTTCACTTACTGTAGCATATTTTTATTTTGTCATTACTAATTGCTATCTTGGTTTGGGCCATATTTTGTTTGTATAATTGTTCCACCTACACAAACATAAACTTACATACCTTGTCACAAAGGCAATCTGATTAGACTTGTTGTCTGCCACGTTTCAAATTCTCAGTATTACATGCCCAATACACATAGAAAATGAATGATATACCAAAAGCTGCACAAAACGTTTTCTAGAACGTTTTCCACGGGCAACTGATTATAATAATTTGCCAACTTGTGTCATAATATGAAGTTTATCAAGCATAGTTTTGGTGAAAGGTTGAAAGTGATTTTGCTGTAGCAGAATTATTTTGCATCTCTATCTGTTTGCTGAAACATTTTTCTGGACCTAGATCTCAATATGGTAACTCATATAGGCTGTGATGATTACGCCTTTCAGTTTGTCTATCTTCTAGGCTTTTGTAATAAAGGCCTTCTTATGTATGTTGATTTCTAGCATTTGATGCTACCCTTACGTGCCATGAAACATATTTTGGATTTGGCTTTACTCTTCATGTACAGGAAGATGAAATGAAAAAGGAGGAGCTTGAAGCAGATACAGACAAGATGATGAGGAAGTACAGAGCACAACTAGATGCTGAAAGAGCACACAAACTTGCCCATGGGAAGAATCACTCCCACAGCAAGTCTAAACGTCTTAAAGGTATGCGTGAAACAGCTCTGAAATATCATATCATGTTATGTGATTACTAGTGATTTGTGTAGTGATGAATACAAGATGTGTGCTGCAGATAGGAAGGACAAGGATGTGAAGAAACGTAGCAGAAAAAAGAGAAAGGTGCTTTTATATTCATAGTATTGATAATTTGTTGAGTTGCATTTGCCAGAAAATAAATATCAGAAAGTTTAAGCCTTTGCTCTTTGATTTAGTTGCTTGATTTTGTATGAGAAAAAATTTAGTTCCATCTTTTATCCATGCCTGTCTGATCTCTAATGACGTTCTTAAGGACTGGTTATGTTATCTATTTGTGCAAATGATGCTTTCTTGAACTAAGAAAGACAATTTTTATTGAATGTGTTAACGCTTATGTTTTGCTACAAAAATTATCGAATCCATTAGAACTGGGCAACCAGTAATATAAAGTACCAAGTTGGAAAGGGCCTCTGGTAATTCTGATTCATACTTTCCAAGCTTATCATAATCCATCAAACTTTTTTCGTGTTTTGAAGATATTGTGAGATTTAAGTTTAACATTTAATCATTTGTATCACATGTTATAGAAATGTAACCTGATTTTGTTCCAAGATTGATACAATCTAAAACTAAGTTGACCATGAACTTTTTTTTGTCTTTGAGGTGGATAATTACTGTCATATGTTTGTCATGCCTTTAATTCTGATCTATTTCGGTTCCTTATGAGATCGCTTGGTTGCAAGCAGATGCATATTTATTTCAAGTTCCTTATGTCTTTATCATACCTTTTCTTACAAAAATGCATTAGTTTGACTTGGTTTCTTTGACACATTGATTCCTGGAAGTTATTGAAATGGAATCTTAGGAATATCATTAAATTCCACTGTACTTCAACTTCCCTGAAAGTAATTCCTTAAGGATCTTATTTTAAAATAAAATTTCAGCATTCAAGGCGGGGATCTTCAGAGTCTAGCTCTTCTAGTTCATCCTCTGATTCGTCAACTAGCGATGATGAGAGAGAATCAAGAAGATCCAAAAAGTCTAAGAGATCAGAAAAAGGAAAAAAGAGTAGATCAAGATCCAAGCAGGCCAGTAGTGATGATGAAGGGGCTGATGGCCCTGTTCCTCTGTCGAGATTCTTTGGGAGCACGAAGAGTTAGTAGCATGGTGATCCAATAACGCATGTTCTTCCTAAAGGGGAGATTACCCTTTCCTTTCTCTTGTATTTTCATTTTATTTGATATGCTTGTAGCAAATATTGGCTGAATTTTCGTCTTCCTTTCGTTTCCCAAAATGAAGTTAGCATTTACAAAATTCAGTTTTGACATTCTTACGTTAGGATCCGATAACATGTCTGTCCGTACAATGTGCCTCAGTTACATGGTATGACTTTTGCGTCGTATGTAACTTCTGACTTCCGAGTACTATTCAATGGCCTTATCTTGCCAAAAACAATTCATTTTGATGGGTCGGTAAGATCATTCAAGTGCCAGTCCATCCGTATAAAGTTTCATTCACAATGTCCAACTCTCACTCTGTACGTTGGTGGTGATTTCAGAAGGCACCATCGCATAACCTTGTGAATCTTCAACCATTCAATGGCCTTATCTTGCCAAAAACAATGTTTAACTTTCTGCCTGAATCTCCAATGTTTAGTTCACTCCTCGTAGAGAAGGAAAAGAAAAAGAGACAAATCTGCAAATTGCCACATGCCCTTAATCTGGGCGAGAGAAGGATCGTTTGAAGTTGGCTTCATTGAATTGAAAATATAAAGGGCAAAAAGCAACAGATAGCAGGATAAATGGTACACCATTTAATGGTTCTTGTTCCTAAAATCTGCCCTCAATTCAACATTCTAATTCAAGGAGCACCCAGTTTAGAATGGAACATATATGTACACGAAGAAAAAGATATTGAAATTTTATGAGCAACGAAATCCACACTGTTAAAACACATGAAAAAACGTCAGAACTTGTCATCACTGATTCTGATACTCGGGATTGAATGCAAGACCCTCCCGATATATAAGCTCCTTCATTTGTTCTTCAGTCAGTGCATGCTGCTCAAAGTCAAAGCTGAAGGGTGTCATGCAGACTGGCTCATCACTTATGTCATGTAGCGATGTCAGGTAGGGATGGGCAAGGGCACCCTCAACTATAACAGATAAACAAATAATCATTCGGACCCCATGCAGGATAAGAAAAATACATGAAATAAAGAGAACCTTTAAATTATCATGTAGAACAAAAAAAAAGAAATCATCATCCAGCATCATTAGACATTCAGACTGTAACTTATGATGTTACTTCAACTGGTGACAAAAAGATCATGGAGACATGCGGAAAATCAGCAGTTGTATACTGTATTTTTGCAGTATTATTGATATCTGAGCCTAAATGTATAAGAACATAAAATAAAAGAAAAAAACAATTCTATAACTAGTAAACTTTAAGCCTGACGAGCAGCAAGGCTTTCGAAGTAATGCAAAGATGTAAGCTAGAGCATAATTTAGCAGAGTTCAATAAGGGTGATCACAGTCGCTAAATGACTGCAAATCTACAATCAAAATGATATTTGCACCCATCTAACTTTAAAAGGGTCCCTAAATTACTGAGTTATACTCCACTAGATTCAAATGGCTAACTGCTGCAATTGGCCATCTAATCAAGTAACAGAGACACCTCTTAGGAAAATGTCATCGATATAACAAATAAATGATAGAACTGACAAACATGTTAAGGTAAAATTTGTGGCCATTTGATAAATGATGGAATAGTAAAGTTACTTCACTCCAGTTATGAAAGATGTAAACCAAATAAACAAATTATGTTGCTGAAGAAATAACAGCGGAAAACACATTCACCTGTGATCCTTATTCTGGGATCAAATGTTAACATTTTCTCTACAAGATCAATAGCTTCTGGGTGGACATTTGGGAACTTCTCAGTTAATGATTGACGGTGATAAAGAGGAAGTTGTCGAATGTATCTCTTTGCATTTTCATTCAAAAATCCCAATTCAGCTTCTGCTGGAGTGCCAATCAACTGCAGGATTTAGCATCTGTTAATTCATCTCCTAAAGTTGCAAAGCATAGCTTCTAAATTCATGCAACTGAGACCTAAAGTTTTCCAGAAAATTAGGAAATATTAAGAGAATTGTTTAATTACCTCCATGACTAAACGTAGCTGGTGCACATAATCTCTACCAGGAAACAGGGGCTTCCTATCCATCAGTTCCATGAAAATACAGCCCACTGACCATACATCAATAGCAGCAGTGTAATCTGAGGAGTTTAACAGCAACTCTGGTGCACGGTACCATCTTGTAACAACATATTCTGTCATGAAATCAGTTTCTGATGTAACCCGAGCTAGACCAAAATCACAGATCTTTAAGTCACAATTGGCATTCAAGAGAAGATTGCTAGGTTTTAAATCTCTGTGCAGGACATTTGCAGAATGTATATATTTTAATCCACGGAGAATTTGATAGAGGAAGTACTGCAGAAACCAATAAATAAAATCAGTTTGTTTGGCTCTGCAAAGCCGTTAGGAAAAAAAAGGGATAAGAAAATATGACAAAAGAAAACAGTGAAGATACATGACAATGGTAACTGGTAACAAGCAGAAGACTGTTTGAGTTGAATTCACAAAAACCATGTGGTTATTTTGATGTTCAATTTGATGCATGTATTTTTTAGTTCAAATTTCAGGACATTTGATAAGAGTGTCAACTGTTTAAAATTCCGCAATTCTATGTTAAATGATAACAGTGCTGTATTTGGAAGGGCTGAAAAAAAGGATTTGAATAGGGGCTAAACCTGTCATTAATCACATACTTACAGAACCAGCTTGAGCATGCAATAGAAGCTACAAATTGTTTAAGGATAATCAGAAAATAGTCAGCGAAGAAGTACAGCAGCACTAAATCTCTCAGATCTTGGCCTGCTCAAAATTCTCTATATTTAGTCAACCAATTCCTCTCCAAACTAAAGTACACAATGTTGGACACTTATCTGCCGCTCTTTATCAACTTTGAATAATAAATTATCACAGAAAAGATATAGAAGTTGATAATGTGAAAATCAACAACATTCTCAAATAAAAAGTGCCTCCCCTATGCTTCCATACAGCTGTTTGGTAATATAATGTTAAACAATGGTTAACCTGCCTTGAGAAAGTAACAGCCCATCTAAGACTCACGTACACAAAGTGAACATTAGCTGTACGGTCAGAGCAACCAGAGTTAAATACATATTAACAGTTGGGGTCTTACTAAAGAGATGTATATTCTGAGTCCGTTAACTTAATTGTAAGTTCAACTGAATATCAAGGAAAAGGCCACTTAATTCAGGAGAAAGCTAATTGTCAAGCTACTGAACAGTAAAAATGCATAAGCACAAAAGATTCAAAACCCTCAACATCAGTTACTCGAGGATGAACTCTAGGTAAAGGGAGAGAACCAATTACACGTAGCAACATTACAGCTTCGAGTTCAAATTTATTTTTTACTTTTCATTTAGCACATTATTACATGAGTTGTATGGTGTTCTTGTATGAAAAACTAAATCTACAGTTAAATAGTTAAAGTATAAGAAAATTCTGCTTACAATTAAAAAGCAAAGCAAACAAATATTTAATGCCAACCTGGCAGTGCTCCTCTGATAATGCCTGATTAGAGCGAATGATCTGATGCAGGTCAGTGTCCATTAGCTCATAGGCCATGTAAACATCGTTAAATGATTCTCTTTGGGGTGGGGGGATTATGTCCCTGATTGCCACGACCTGAACCACAAAAAAAACCTGTAATCATTAAAAGGGAACTTCTAGAAGAATCATATGAATCATTTTAGTTAAAATACGCTCCGAAAAGTATTACAGATCAGAACTTCATTAATCTCTCAAAAACCCAACTCATTTATTTAACCAAGTAAATTAAAGGTTAAGCAAAGTAATTCAAAACATTGTCTCATTGAGCGTATATTGGAATTTAATAAGTCATATGAGACCTAATTTCAACTTCAAACGTACAGAAGCCAAAGTTCAACTGTTAAATTATTCCTTCGGTCATTTACTCCCATATTAGCGTCAAAATTTAATGTAAAACCCAAAAATCAACAACCTGGTGAAAATGATATTTTGAGAATACAAGCACATATATCATTAAGAATAATCTCCACTCCTCATTTCTAATTTGTAAATTTAATTTAATAAAGTGCCATGAGCTGGAAGAAGCTCTAGTAGTGAGCCACAGATATCTAAAGCATTTGTCCATTTTACATGTTCTTTTCATTCTCATACAAGAATAAATTTCATATAACAGCTTTACATGTGAATTCATACTACAAGTTTGTTTCCCTTTGGAATGTTCATACATAAAGTAACATGCAAAAATTGCTTTCCCATACAGGACTGGTCAGAAAACACTCGAAGCTCCATAAGTGGAACTCAAACTGCACATACAAAAAATTTTAACTTTCATGTTAAAAGTAATGCTAACGGCTAATAACTTCCATCCACCAAAAATAGTCATTTGTAAAGCTCATATTTCCGATCATAAAAGGAATCTATGTTAGCTTTAGGACGCAGTATGATTGTTTGCATCGTCAATTCTACAATATATGAAAGTAAGTGATCCCATAACTGACGAAGTCAACTTGGTTTTCACCTTCTACATAATAGATTGCACAATGCAGACAATTCATATTGCTAATTCAAGGAGAAAAGACCTAAAGTTATTTGTATGCTGATCTAAAATGTAAATGAACCAATAACTAATCACTCACTGACGTTTTCATGATCCATGTGCCGAAGTAATTTGATCTCCCGGAGAGTTCTCTTGGCATCAATCTTGTTGTCAAATGCATTAGCTATCTTCTTTATGGCCACATGCTCTCCGGTCTCTGAGTTCAACGCCGAGCTAACAAAAAAACAAAGAAAAGCAACACAAACTTTCTGTTAACTAAACACTTAACTTCTTCCACTTAGCTCAACCATATTAGTTCAAACTTCAAACTCATCAAGAAGTAATCTGCCTAAAAAATTGCGGAAAGAAGCCTATCAAATTATTCAGTAAACGATATACCTAAAAGAAGCAACAGAAAGAGCCCAAAAAGAAGAAGTTCTAAAGATTTTCTCAGAAATGATCAAGCAAACATTTCCAAAAACGGAAACTCCAAAAGTTGACCCCAAAAATTTGAAACTCTTTACGCCAAGGCATACTATTACAAGTTAAAGTAGAAAAACAAAGCGAGGGAGTGAGAGAAAGAGTACCAAACGATGCCGTATGCCCCTTTGCCGATGGGCATAATCGGAGGCTTATACTTAGCAGTGACCTCAAAAATGTTACCGAATATGTTATACTGTATAAACCTCCCACCATGGCTGAGCGTGGCCGGGATATTTTCAATCCCGCCGGCCATAGCCTGTGGAGGTTGCGGCTGCTGTTGAGGCTCCGCCGCGTCCTCCATCTCGGTGTCAGGATGCTGCCCCACCGCTCCTCCTCCTCCGTCCATCGCCGGTGGACTGTGTGTTAGGGTCCGATTGGTTTCTTGGTCAACAGATCTAAAGCTGCTCTCTCCTCTTGGCAGAGAGTCTTTCTTTGCGACTGTTTTTCTGTTATTCTTTTGTTAATTATTGTAGTTTTCTTTTGGTAAATGACACGTGGCATACTGGAAATGTTGCTTTTTGTAAAAAATGAAGAGATATTATTAAATCATGGGCTTATTTTGTTAACAATTAGTTTAGGTCATATGGTTTGATGAGAGTGGTCAATTCAAACAAGGAAGTAGACTTCACTTCAATTTAAGGCTTCCAAGTTTTTAGGGTAGAAGATAAATAATTAAAAGACAAAGATAATGATTGATTAGATTCAGTGACTTCAAGAGCCCATCTTTTTAAGTCAAATAGCAAATTTAGTTTTGTTGATTGTTAGATTCTTTTACAAAATAAATTTCATTATTTGGTAATAAATGTTAGAATCATTTAATGTCACGAATATTTAAAAAATAATTTTTTAATTTTTACAAACACTTCCTTGACAAAAAATTCATAAAATCTTTTATTATTACTTTAAGGTTAATTACCAAAAAAAAAAAATCAAACTTTTGTCAATTTTTTAATTACAGTCTGAATTTTAAAAATTAGCAATAAAATGTCTAAACTTTCAATTTTTTTCAACTCTAGCCCAAGCTTCAAAAAGTGGCAATAAATTACTTAATTTTTAATTTTCTTTAATTTTAGCTTGACGTTATCTGTTGTTCTCTCGATACCCTCAATCATTTATTTTCTGCTTGTTCTTTTGACGCCCCAAGCTACTCTTGTATTATAACGTATTGCACTAATAAACTTTTTGTTTTTAGTTCATTCTCTTGATACCGTTAGTGTGAGGGTGTCAGGGTTGCGTAATATGAAAATCGAATGGTGAGAGTATCGAGAGAACAAACTGAAAACGAAGGGATAGACTGAGATCAAAGTGTAAGGTCGTTAGAGTTGTGTAATCTGATTTAGGTCATTTTAAACAACGACGTCATTTTAAACAACGACGTCATTTTAATTATGCAATTAAACGACGTCGTTTTATTAATCTTCATTTGTTGTATTAATTTTGGTTGACATGTATTAATAGTTAAGATTTCTAAAACATGTTGTAAGTCATGTTAACAAACTTAACAAAAACACTAACGTTAGGCTAGAATAAAAAAAAATAAAAGTTCGAACATTTTATTGCTACTTTTTAAAGTTCAGGTTAGAATTGAAAAAAATAAAAAATTTGGACATTCTTTTGCTACTTTTTAAAGTTTAGACTATAATTGAAAAATTGACAAAAGTTTGAGATTTTTTGAGTAATTAACCCTATTATTTGTTATCAATAAAATGTTAAGTTATGTGATATGATAAGATAATATTATACTATATTATTATTTAAAAATTGTATATTTTAGAATAAATTTTATTTTTAACATGAATTTCACTTTTTTATAAATTTTTCTACTTTCCTCAAATTGAATTTACTTTACATAATTGACGTGATTATGTCAAAGATAAATAGGAAGTCTCACAGGGAGAGTCACGTGGGAATTTTGCCTAATCATTTAAGGTAAGAATTCTTTCGCATGAGTCAATTTAGAAATAACCTTTCTATTAGTTAAGAGTAAAGCTGTATATTACTAGACCTCCTTATATCTGACTTTTTAGCCAAATATTTACTGAATTATTTATATTATATTTTTCAAAAATTAAATTATATTAATAAAATTGAAAATTTGTACGTACTTTACAAAACCATACGTCCCTCCATAACCAAAAACATTTATCATCTCAACAACAAATCCCCGTGGTTACTTCTTGATTTCTCCAAAACTTTCGGAAAGAAGAATCATCTAAATGTCTTAGTTTCTCCGGAGCTTGCTTTTCTTTCTCCTCACATATTTTTCATGTACATCCTTCATTTCTTAGGCGATGAAACAATGCTTCCAAGTCTTCCAATGGAACCACTACCACAAAGCAACTTGGGCACTTCATCTTCCTTCTAAGTAACTGCTTGATCCATTCTCTTCATTCGATTTGGTATTGTATGTTTAGAAGAATTGTGTATCAGATAGTTTTTACACCTAATTCTATGCTCTAACAACATTCTCACTGCTATTAGGAAGTTCTTTTTGAGAGAAAAATCGATTCTCTTACCCTCATGATTAGAGAATTCATGAGTTGGTTGATATTATTGTCGTATTTAAGATGGGAATTTTTTCACATATATAAATCTCTGAATCAAGTAACCAGTATTTACAAGGCAATTGTGATATTGTTACTGTCACCATAATTAGATAAAGCATTAATAAATTAACATGCTCCAACAACAAAAGGCTGCCAATCTTCATTTTCTATCCTTGTCATGATTAAAGTCCAAAGGCCTCAGCTTTGAACCAACAGCAAGTTGATTATTTTTTCTTATCCTTTTCCCTTTCTTTCCATTTAATAATCTAGATAAAGCAGAGTATCATGTTTTCTCTGCTGGTACATATTATCCTGTTAGCTTCATCTTTGATGGCTATAGCCTAGAGCACCTGACAACCTGGAGCTATAGGCTGATCCAACACTGAGAGATGATCACTTGTCCCAACAAAGTTGTACTTTCAAGCGACTGCATTTCAGTTGCTTACGTCTGATATCTTGACCTTTTCAGATGCCCTCACGAAGGAATGAAGATGGCCCCTCCACAGCACAGCCTATCGGGCATCAATGATGGGTGAAACAATTAGTCGAACACCTTGTCTGCTTCAACACAAAAGGTAAGTTTGCTGTAAATTGCTATAAACTCCTCCTCAATTCCAACTTTGTAGTCAGAATGAGCAATGTATGTGAGTTGCAGCTTTCTCCATGTATCTGTGTTTGTATAGTTGAGGAATGTATATGGAAATGATATGTTTGCTTTGAATACGAAAAATAAGCTTCTGGAATATGACTCTCTGGTTGGTGTATGTGTTTTGGTTTGTGTATGTATGTAGTGTATGAACCTTTCCCTCACTCTTTCATGCAAAACAGAAATGAAACTAACAGAAAACTACTACTACTCTTCAATGAAACTCACAAAACAGAAATCTGAAAATGTCTTTGAATCTTTGTATTGATAATGGTTTTTCACTCTTACATCCGAAAAAGATGAGAATGAGCTTTATATTAGCTCTCCCACCTGCTGCTTCAACTAAGAACTGGTAAATAAGAACATAGTCTAATGAGTAAAGACTAGGCTAGTACAATCTTTCCTGATTTAGCACAAACATAAAAGCAACTTTCTTTTGTTCTTTTCATAACTGAAACTGACAATGGCATACACTTAAAACTTGCTGTAGCATAAACTAAGGGATAAACACTAGCATAGGACAAAAGCTTCTTTATTTGGCAAAACACAAAAGTGAACAACTTGTCTTCTAATGAAAATAGGATCTGCACTCTTCAGTTGTTGCTTGATTCTTCAAGGAACAAAGCTAATGCTCCAAATCCTATTGACAGCTGTAGGATTAAAATGCTCCAACTTCATGCCTCTTAATTAGCTTTATCTAAACTTGATTTGCTGACTAATCTTCTTGAAACTTCCGTTTTGTTTTCAACTTTGCACTTCCTTGTTCTGCATTTCTTCTTTTCTTTGGTCTTCTTCCTTCTGCAATTTTTGTCTAAGCTCTTCATTTTGCACAATCTACTTCTCTCTTCTCTTCTTCTTCCTCTTTGCACTGAATTTCACTCATTAGGTTTCGGTTTTCATAGCTTTGAGCCATACACCCTTGAATTATGTCCAGTATCATCATTTTCAATCTCCATTTGCATCTAAACTCCTTCTGTTTCCCTCTCAGCTTCTTTTTCTTCTTAATTTTCACTGACATGGCCAACTCTTCCACCATCCTCAATAATTCAGGTTGCACAAGACAATTTAAGCCAACAAACTTGACCAAACTTTATAGCATATAGTTATTATATATACAGCTAAAAGCATCACACAGTTTATAGGAATGAAGGGATCGAAGAAGTTGTTGCTGTCTTACTCTGACCAAAGTTCCAAACTGTATCAAAGACTACTAATAACACAACATGTAAAATCTGATGGTTAATGTGCCTGTTACTGACCGGCAACGATGCTCCTCCACTGCTGGCAGGCGACAGTGCTCTTTCCCTGCGACAATGACTGCCGACGCCTAACACAATTTGTTTATTATCTTACTTATTATTAGGGTAGGGTAGGATATAATTGGTATTATGAAAAAATATTGAGGGTATATTAGGTAGTTTATATTTATCATTTTACATTCCATCCCAAACCCCCTAAATCGGAGGTTTTTTTTTTTCATTTTTACTATTTAGGATGGCATGAAATGTAACATAAAAACCTCCTCTTCCATCCCATTCCATTCCATTCTATTATAAATCGTCCTCTCAAATGATGAAATAATATTATATCTCATTCCATTCTATTAATTAACCTCCAACCAACCATAGCCTATGTATAAACGAGCTTATTTTATATGGAATAACAAACAACAAGGAAGTTGACACATAATGAAGAAATTAGATAGGACATTGGTGTTGGGAAACCAACCGTAATCTAATTTAGGGCGCATTGAAAAAAATAAAGTTTTTATAGTTTTTAATTAGATCATAATAATTGAATAACTTAGAAAGATGTAAATCATAAAAAAAGGGAATCATACTTGCTAAAACCTTTTTGATGTGCCAACCAGTAGTTGTTCATCCATCTAATCCCTAACGGTATCGACAGAGTAGTAAAAAGACATTCAAGTCTTTGAGAGAAAATTAATAGAAGTGTTACCTCTCTTACAATTATTCCTATAAATAGAAAAATCATTAAGGTCTTAATTTTATTAAAATTAAATATTTCAATTATTATTAAAGTCAAACTCTAATTATAATTTAATTTAATTTACGTTTAGTAAAATTAAATATCTCATATTTGATCCCTAAGGTTTCTCAAACTTCATAATTAAGTTCTACTTAGTTGAAATTAAAATTTCTCTTTTAAACTGCTTTTTATGTATAACTCATTAGGTTTCTAATATATTGACAATTATTATAAATTATAACTATAATTCATAATTAGAATTAGATAAATTAAAAATTATTTTAATTTATCTTTAATTCTCTAATTAAATACTTTATAAATATATTAAAATTGACATCTAGCAATATGTCATAACCATCGAAATATTAAGAATGTCAAAGTGGTTCGAATTAATCTATCCATGCATTATTATAATGTATAATTTAATCCTTTTATCATCTAATGTTTCAACTGAACATAGGATGAATATATTGTCCACTTTTTTTAATTAAATCATGTTCGTTCTTGCTAATTAGTAATTAATTTATAATTTATATGAAAACAAACTTATTCAAATGTTAATTCACTATAGCTAGAGAATTCAAATCACCACTAATTAAGACCAACAAAATATTCTCTAATTACTTTATAGATACAAATTCTTTATTAACTTACTAAACTATCTCCATAAGGTTCATACTGTATTTAAGTACTCCCAACTGAGCTACCCTAAATAGGACAAGTCATAAATAACATAAAAGCATAAGAATTCCATATGAGATAACTTGGTAATCTTAAGTCTAAGGATTAATTAAACTTGGTAATCTTAAGTCTAAGGATTAATTATATAATCATCATAAGGAGGAAATCCACAGACACATAAATAATATTCCATTTAAGATTCTCATAATTATGTTAGTTTAGCGAACTTATTCTCTAATAAGCACCCATATGTTTGTTTAGATATCTCAATACTTTAATTTATGAGATCAATTACTTTCTTCATAAAAACAAACATAACGTGTGTTAGTTTTACCATTTCACAATATCCTGTCTTGATAAAACTACAACTAGGAACAAATTAAGATAATGCATAAATGAAAATTGAATCTCATAATTATGATTTTATCATAATTTCAATTACATAGTAATTATTCCAAGAATTTTACCTTTCATATTAAAACATTAAATGTAATTAATATTATATATAAAGATAATCAATGTCTTTATTGATCAAAATAATAATGTCATATATAAAATTAAAAACAATCGATTGGCTGCAAGGGCATAAACTAGCAATATCCTACTTACACTAAAGCCAATCGCTTACATATCTAATATCATATCACCCATATGTCAATTATGTCTCTTATAAAACAATGGCTTTGTGAAAGGATCTGCAAGATTCTCTTTAGTAGGAACTCGCTCAATACTATATCTTTCTGCTCCACTATCTCTTTAATCAAGTGAAACTTCCTGAGTACATGTTTAGATCGTTGATGAGACCTTGGTTCCTTTGCCAATAAAATGGTGCCATTATTGTCACAGTTCAATACTATAGGGTCAATAATGCTAGGAACTACTCCAAGTTCAGTGATGAAATTTTTAATTCAAAACATTTCCTTTTTTGCCTCTGACATTGAAATGTACTTTGCCTTAGTCGTAGGATCTGTAATGGTTACTTGTTTGAAACTCTTCCAACTTATTTCACCACTATTTAGAGTGAAAATGTACCTTAACTATGATCTACTATCATATGAATATGACTGAAATCTAGCATTTGAATATCTATAAACTCTTAGTTCAGTTGCTCTATAGACCAAAAAAGCATTTTTAGTTCACAACTATCCAATGACCATCACTAGGATTGGCTTAGAGCCTGCTTGTTATTATCAAATCATAAAAGACATCTAGTCTAGTACATGGCATCACATACATGATTGATCCAATTACTAACATCACATATATGATTGATCCAATTCTGAAGCATATAGAACATATTCCATATTATCTCTCTCTTCTTGTATCGTAGGATATATACTCTGTGAGAGAGAAATCCCATGCAACATGGGTAAGAATTCCCTTTTGGAATTCTCCATACTAAACCTCTTTAGCACTTTATCTATATACGTGGATTGAGATAAGCCAAATAACCTCTTTAGCACTTTGTATATTTTTATTTCTATAATATAAGCTACTTATCTCGTATCCTTCACAGAGAAGTTCTTAGACAACTAAATCTTTACAGACTAGAGCATCGACATGTCATTTTCAATTGGCAATATGTTATCCACATATAGCACTAGTAAGATAATTGTACTTCCACTAACCTTCTGATAAACACATAGTTCATCCACATTTTTTATAAAATAAAACTCTTTGATTGTCTCCTGAAGACGGATGTTCCAACTTCATGAATCTTGCTTAAGTCTATAAATAGACTTTTGCAACTTACGTACTTTATTATAAAATATATTGGATTTAAATTAGGTTATGTCATTTACATAGTGTTCAACAAATTCCCCTTGAGAAATGTTATTTTGATATCCATATACTAGATTTCATAATCATAATAGGCGACTATAAACAATAAGATCCTTATGGATTTAAGCATAGCTACAACCGAAATAGTGTCATCAAAATCAACACCTTGTTTTTATTTGTAACCTTTAGCTACTGACCTTGCTTTGTACATATATACATTACCATACATGTTAGTTTTTCTCTTAAATAGACACTTGTATCCAATAGGTACAATACCATCAGGTATATCTACAAAGTCCATACTTTGTTAGTATACATGAATTCCATTTTAGATCTTATAGAAATGCTTGTTCCTTAAAGGCTTGTAGCAGTAAGGCATACTGGATGAGAGATTGATCACTAAGGATTTATTAGAAATTAATTCTTTAAAAGTAATAGGTTCATCAATTATGAGTGATACATTGTCCTTCCACTTTTCAATATGTATAACTAATCTAATTGGGGATAATGTATCCTAATAGTGCAGCTCAGACTATATATCTCTTGAACCATCAATTGTATATAATATGTACCAACTTATTTGGATATGAATTTGTGGCTATTGAACTTCTTTGAGTTCTACCTCATTCCCACTACTTTAATTGAGAATAAATTCTCTTTCTAGGAATGAAGCATGTCTTGAGACAAACAACTTTTACTAAAAAAGGACGGTAAAATTAATATTTAATACTCTCTTTCAAATATCCTACAAATTTGCATTTATTTAATTTAGCTTGAAGCTTAGCAAATGCTACATGTTTTATATAAGCATCACATCCCCAAATCTTTAAGTGTGACAACCTTAGTCTATTACCAGTTTATATCTCATATGATTTCTTGTTAACCAATTTGGATGGAACTTTATTCAAAAGGTAAGCAACGGTTGCAAGGGCATATCTTAAAAGGAGATATAAAAGATAACATAACTAATCATGGAACGTACCATATCTTACAAAGTATGATTTTTGCTCTCAAACACTCCATTATATTGTGGAGTTTCAGTAGAAGTACATTGTAAGCAAATCCTATTCTCTTTTAAGTAATCAAGAAACTCGTGGTCCAAGTATTCACCATCTCAATCAGATTTAAGTATCTTAATACTTTTACCATTTTATTTCTCAAACTCAAGTATAAACTCTTTAAACTTTTTAAATGATGCAGACTATTAATTCATTAAGTACACATAACCATATCTTGAATGATCATCTATTCATGTAATCAAATATAAGAATCCATCTCTAACACAAGCAGAAATAGGGTCACATACATATAAATGTATAAGCTCTAGTAACTCACTGACTCGTTCTCCCTTTCCACTAAAGTGTTATTTGGTCATCTTTCCCAATAAACAAGATTCATAAATTTTATATGATTCATAATCATAAGGATCCAAATATCCTTCTTTTGTAACTTTGTGATTCTAGTTTTTTTTATATGACCTGAGCTATAATGCAATAAATAAGATGGATTCTGGTCACTTAACTTTATTTTCTTGCTATTTATGTTAAGGATTGGTCTTTCAAGATCTAATTCATACAAACCATTTGTAAGTAATCCAGATCCATAATGAAAATCATCTTTATTAAAAGAACAAATCTTATTCTAAATAATGAAGACAAATCTAAATAAGAAATAGAAATAATGTTTCTTATAAAAACTAGAATATAATAATGATAATTTGGTTCTAGTTCAAGGTTAGAAGGTAAAGTTATAATACAAGTTCCTACAACTAAGGTAATAACTCTTGCTCTATTTCCATCTTGTAGGTCCACTTCACGTTTCCTTAATGATCTACTCCTTATTAACATAAGCATATTATTACAAATAAGAGAACCACATCCAGTATGTAATACCTAAAGAATGTGGAACAAGCGTAGAAAGATTGGTCTCAATCATAAACATACCAGAAGAGTTAGCTTCCTTAAGTTTCTTAGCTCTTAAGGTAATAAGATAAACTATGTAATTCCTCTTCTAGTTTCCATCAACTTTAGAGTCAAAACATGTGCCATTGTCATTGCTCTTCTTCTTGACACCGTCTTTTGTCTTTGCTACTCTAGCATAAGCCTTCTATTTCTTATTCTTATGCTTCTTATAGCTCTTTTCCTTACTCTTGGAAGAATCCATAATAAGAACATAACTAGGTTCCTTCTTAAGGCACCCCTCTATAATCTTGAGTATATTTGACAGTTCAGGAAATGAAATATCCTTTTGATTCATATGGAAATTTATAATGAATTGGGAAGAGCCATAACTAAGAGAATGCAACACCATACCAAGGCTCAACTCATGGTTTATGACAAAACCTAATTAACTTAATTTTTTAATATAGCCAATCATCTTCAACACATGTAGCTCTACTGAAAATCCTTCTACCATCTTGTATTGAAATAATTATTTAAAGAACTAATAACTCTCCACCTTGCTTTGTGCACTAAATAACTCCTTGAGATGCAGAATTATTGCAGGAGCATCCATGTTCTCATATTGCCTCTAAAGCTCTGGAGATATACTAGGTAACATCACATATGTAAATTGTTCAACATCATTAATATAACACTGATATCTCTTCCAAACCTCATTATTCGCATCCAAACTAGGTTCTGGTGGTACTACAATGTCAAAAACATACAGTTTCTTCTTTAAACAATTCTCAAGTTATAAAACCAGTCTGAGAAATTAGGTCCAGTTAGCTTATTAGCATCTATAATGCTCCTTAACAATAGATTGTTACTCATCTTGTTCTAATGACCAAAAGATATAAAAGAGTAAGTATTAGCTTATGTCAAAAAGTTAAATAAATATTTGATTACTCCCACCATTTTATTTAAAATAACAACCCTCACTATTAAATTGAGGAATTTTCAAATAATTTCCTAATGGGCTAGGATCCTCTTCATAAACAGTTGATCTTAAATTTACTCAATAAACTAACTAAATTTAAATTAAGTAGATAACAATTTTATTAATCACTTCTTATATGACTCCTAGATCTGTTAGGTGATAACTCTTTGCCAAAATATAATTTATATATTATTCCTAACCCTGCCTTTAAATTCATATGATTATGAGTTTGCTTATCCAAATCATACAAATTTAGTTAAGTAAGACCCATTAATTTAAGATAAAAGATATTCAGGTTAAAGGGCCTTTAGTTTGCTCAATAAGCCTTACAATAAATAGAACTCAGGTTTTATTCTTATGCTATGTTTAGTTAGACATAAGGTTTTTGATGGAATGAAATTGAATTGAATGATTTATAATGGAACAGAATGTAATATTAGAAAATTATTGTTTGAGAGGGGTAGTACCTTGTTGAAGTTGTTTCACTTAATTTAGCCTACTAAAATCATAATTATGGACTACAATTAAAGGCTTTGCTATAGAATGATAATAGTTATCATTAGAAGAAAATAATTGCATGACTTTTCTTGCCTATATGTGATATGATAGAGATCATATGTATTTCTAATTCATGCTTATGAGTATTTGATACTGAATTTAGATTCAACATTATTGTAATGTTCAATGCATGGTTAGAAATAGATTGTTAAGTCAAAGTAGTTGATCCAAGTTTATGCAAATAGTTTGTATATGTATTGGATCAAAGGAGACTTATGCTTAACATAAATGGCAAGAATAAAAAGTTGGATAACCAAGACAATCCTTTTATGTCATGTTGGTTAAATCAACAAAACGAGAATCATAAAGTTACATATAAGGATATGTGTATTCTTTTGACTATGAATCATATGAAACTTGTGAAACTTGTCAAGTTGAAGAATAACCAAATCGACCTTTGGTGAAAGGATGATGATGGCATTGAATTGTTAAATCTTATACATGTGGTGTATTGGATAGAATAATAATTCATAAAAATGATAATACTTATATTTCATTAGATTACTACTGACTTTATTTGATATAGTCATATGTATTAAATGAAATAATGATTTAAAATTTTGAAAAATTCAAATTGTTTGAATCTAAGTAGAAATTAAGCATTGAGATAAGACTGCTGAGTTTTAAATTTTTGGTTATCTAAATGGAATGAGATTTTCTAGTAAATACCTTCATAACTAAATTCATAAGAGTATGAATTTATGTAAGGAGTAAAATACAATACGAGATATTGTATGATGTAACATTATTTCTTTTATAGTAATGCCTAATATAATGACTTACCTTTTATAGTTCCAATTGAACCAATTAGCAAGATTTCATATTAAATATCAAACGTGAAGTCTTTGAAAGACTTAAAGTTAATGATTCAAGAATGTAATGCTTAGTTGAAGCATACATTATCCATTAAGTTTAAAACTAAATTGGATAATAAAAGATTATGAGATATCCAAAAGATTGGATATAATCTTACAAATTCATTGAACAAATTGCTTGATTCAATGTATAATTATAAGAGAATGGTTCTTAATATAAGTATTGGGAGTAAGAAGAAATTTGAAAGGATCAAATCTCATAACATTACATTTAATTGGAACTAATGCCTTTAATGATACATTTGATATATAGTTGAAAGGCTACAAGACATTGAAAGATTCATTTTCACGATTAATTCAAAGAGTTTGTTTTGGAGATGATTATGAATTTATCACGTCTACAAGAAGGTAAGTGGGAGTATAGTTGTCCTCTTCAGTCAGACTATGTGGAGACATATTGCTCACATAGAATAAAAGTTCTAACTTTCAATTGTCAAATACATAATTTTTCAAGAACAACTCTTGTTAGATATGAAAAGGTAACATCTTAATTATGAGAATTAGATCTATAGAGATATATTAGTCGTTAACTTATTTTAAGTCCAAATGCATAGATAATGCACTAAAGATGTTTAGTATTTAAGATATCAGATATTTGTGAAGTATTAAAGATATTCATTACTCTATGTGTAAGTTGATATTTGAGTTTAAGATGATAAGGATATAACTTTAGAAGTAAATCCTAATTATGGTTTATTTACTTAGAACAATATCATTTAGGATTGGAAAAGTTCCAGTGTAGCAATTGGTTGCTAATTAAGCTATAATAATTTTTTCGTTTAGTGGAAATGATTAATTAGATCAACAAGTTCTTTAATGAACTTGATACATTTTCTTTGCATTGTTCAAGACAGTAATGTACTATAGAACATTAGAGCCATTGGGCATGCATAAGGAGCTAATGTCTCATCAAAGATCCAAGAATGTATTTAGGCAATTTTCTTAATTATGATGATAATTAAGATGGGAGTTGTAAGATTTAATCAAGTGATCAACTATAGAGAATCTTGTATAAGTCTCTCATTAAGCCACTGCCCCAATAGTAGAATAATCATCATATGGTGATATGGTATGAGATACT
>JANIJF010000005.1:10661926-10677780 GCA_024520955.1 Erythroxylum bequaertii
GGTAACGGGATGCTACACTAATACCACTATTGAAAAACCAACTATGGTCGAATCACGAGCACAAAGGGATAATAAAATTTTGCAGTTTCTAATCGGATCATAATAATTGAATAATTGGAAAAATATGAATTATAAAATATGAAATTGTACCTGATTAGATATTCCTATCGAAATCTTTGTCAATGCGTCAACTACGATCTGTTCATATGTCCGGTCTTTAACGGTATTCATAGAGTAGTAAAAAATACACCCAACTCTTTGAGAGAAATTTAGCAAGAGCGCTAGCGCCTTTATTTATCTTTAAATAAAGTCTTTTCATTAATTCAAAATAATGTCATACATTAATTTGCATTCAATTGATTAGCTGCAAGGGCATAAACTAATATAATCCTAGTTCATAATTATAATTAGATAAATTATAACTCATTTTAATTTATCTTTAATTCCCTAATTAAACAATTTATAATCGTAGATTAAAATTGATGTATAGCAACAAGTTATAACCATCCAAATATTAGGAATGCCAAATTGGTTTGACTTAATCTGCCCATGCATGATTATGATATATAATTTAATCATTTCCTTATCCAATATTCCAACTAGATAGAGTATGGATATAGTGTTTACTTTTTTTTAATCTAATCATGTTTGCTCTTGCTAATTAATAATTGATATTTAAAAATACCTTTTCAAATGTCAATTTACTCTGATCAGAGAATTCTTTAAATCACTATCAATTGAGAACAACATAATATTATCTATAATTACTTTAGAGTGATAAGTCTTTTATTGACTTACTCAACTATTTCCATATGGTTCATACTACATCCAAGTACTACTGACTGAGCTACTTTAAATAGGATAAGTCATAAGCAGCATCAAAATACAACAATTCTCACATGAGATATCTTGGTCTCAAGTTTAAAAATCAATTATATAATGAGAAAATCTACAGACACATAAATAATATTTCATTTGAGATCCTCAGAATTAGGTTAGTTCAGTGAACTTATTCTCTAATAAATATTCACATGTTTGTTTAAATATCTCGATACTTTAATTTATAAGATAAATTACTCTTTTCGTAAGAAAAAAAACATTAGTTCAAAGAAGTTATCTATATGGCTGTAATAATGTATTCGTTGAGAAAAATTATACATGGGAGAATAACGTAGTTGCTTTTATAGATTTTTTTTGGTGTAAACCATCCGGTATCCGACGCCACACGGGCAATCGACTAATCTGGATTCGAGCCGGGTAGGACCATATAGGCAGCAAAGTTTTCCCTCACAAGTGCGACTCCATTCCCAAAACTCGAAACCGAGACCTTGGTTAAGGGAGGAGGACCCCCAACCATTCCACCACAGCATTTGCGGGTGCTTTTATAAATTTTTACAATAAAGGTTCTTTCCACGATCGATTCGATAGTTTTAGATATTATTTTTAATTAATTAGATCAGTTAATAAGTAACGTTTAGACTCAACACTTAACATTATAATAAGTGTAAGGATCTAACAATTATATAAGTACAAATATATTTATAATCTCTTAATCGTTTTAAAAATTAATTTACTGTTCTTGTCAGTTAATTTTAAAATCGTTCAATTAGTCTAAATTATTCTCAAATTTGTTATATTTGCAAAACCTACCAAATTTGCAAAATGCATGATCTGAGTCGAAAAATAGATGGATCTTTGCAATTGACTAAAAGTTGCCAGCCTATAACCACATCCTAATTAAAAAAGAAAACACTAATCTTTCATAGTACATCACTAATCCACCATCAACCAAAAGCCATTAGAACTAGCCGTTACTAGCTCTTTGCAGGACAGAATCTCCGGCACTACAGGTTATTAGTAATAAAGCTTCGGCCCTACTTCACATGTCCCTTGCAACGGTCATTTTTTAGCCCCCTTATATAGCCTGCACTTCGCTTCTCTTATTCATTCAAAAGGAGACTCGATTTTTCTAACCACCAAAGCAAGATTTTGGCATCTAAACAAATCCCATCTCCGAAATCTTGAATTCTTCACAAATTCTCAAATGGGTCTTTCCATCAACAACAAGTCTTGGTATGTGGCTCAGTCTCATCCCCACAAGTACAAGATCTTCCTTGCATCGAACTACATTCTATTGTGCGCAGCTTCTAGTTGCATATTCCTCACACTTTCCCTTCGTTTGTACCCTTCTCTGTGCGGCTTCTTCCTCATCCTCCTGCACATTCTGACCATCGTTGGAGCGGTCACCGGCTCCGCCGTGGCGTCGTCAGGGTCCAGCAAGTGGTATGCAGCCCACATGATGGGCACTTCACTGACTGCGATATTTCAAGGGGCCGTATCCGTGCTCATCTTTACTCAGACGAGTCAGTTCTTGGGGTACCTGAAGTCTTATGTTAGAGAAGAGGATGCTGCAGTGATACTTAAGATGGCTGGTGGACTGTGTGTGTTGATCTTCTGCATGGAATGGGTTGTTTCTGCTCTTGCTTTTCTGCTTAGGTACTATGCCTTTGTTGAAGGCAATGGGAATGCTTGCGGAGCTGGTGGTGGATCATATGTCAGAAATGGGAAAGGCCAGGACGAGGAGTTGAAAGATTGGCCATGGCCATTCCAAGTTTGATGGAGTTTTGTGGGAGTTAAAATCGTCAAAGCAGGATGTACCTGATCTTATCATTTCTAGTCTTGTACTTATGTTCTGTACTAAGGGCAGACATATGTTGTGTGAAAAAACATTATATTCCATTTATTCATTCAATTCAATTAAAAGTGAGTTTGTAACTTTTGAATTTGGATATTGTCTGATGAAGGAAGATTGCCAATTTTGCAAATCTCACCGGCATTTCTGAAAACACAAGGGGCTGTTTCCAGTCTTTTGCAAATATAAGATATAGATAACACCATTGACTCATTTACTTCACATTATCTGCTATAAATCCTCAATTTATATTTTTGTTGGATCCTTAAAGCAAAAACAACATTTTCCACTCATTGAAGTGACAGACAAAAGCAACAACTCAGGCTGTCAATTTCCAAAGTTTAACATTCTCCTACGTAAAAAATTTCCCTTGTTTCTTCTCGCGCAAGAAGTCTGCCAACTGGCCCTCGAAAGCAATACTTTTTTGTCCTTTTTTCTAGTCTACGGATAACTGAAGATAGCGGTCAAAAAGGGCAAACATATCACATAATAAGAGAGAAGAATAAATAAATACACTCGAGATTAGTCTGAGAAGAGAAGGGAAAGATGGCATCATCATTTGCTCTGAACATGAATTTGCCGACTTCTCCGTTTTGCAGTCCTCAACAATCACACTCACAGTCTTTGAGTCTCCTGAAAGATTGCTTTTTGGTCGGACCCACTGCACCGGCACCTGGTCAACTGGGACTGAGGCTTTATAACAAGCCCTCTCTCTCTGTTTGTTCCTCATCTTCTCGTTTCTCGGTGGTATGCAAGGCAGTATCTGTTAAGCCGCATACTGAGGTTGAGGGGCCTAACATTGCCGAGAATGTCTCTCAGGTTTGGTTCCTTCCGATTTTGTTTCTGTATGAATTGGCAATTGTCTCTGTTGGGTCTTCGGTCTTTGGAATTAGATGAGCAAGTTCGGATTTTTATTTCGCTTTGGTGTTTTAAATGGCTAAAACCTGTTGATAGGGTTATTTTGATTCAATAAGTTAATTTTGAAGTGGGTTTTTTTTTAATCTCTTGGGAATTGAAGTTAAACTCATCATTGGTCTGATGTAGGGAGTATATATGATTTATTCAGCTTGAATTCCAAGAACATTGGACTTAACTATTTTCAGCTTAAAGCTGTCTGATCACCTAATTTAAAAACAAATACATAATTAGGGATAATATTAGTTTCTTTTTTCCTTTTCGTTGGGATGGAGTGTGGGTCAATCGGTTATCATTGTTTTGAGATGCTTAATTGGTTGTGCATTGAAGTTTGAGATCTTTGCAGAAGAGTTCTTTCTTTCCTTTCCCCCCTTAAAAGTCCACTCTTTTGTGTATCTAATTACTAAGGTTAAGAACTATACGTGTGAGTGGGACTTTGATACAACTTGTGGCATGTTCAGGCTTTAACTGACTTTCGTAAGGTATCTTATATATTGATTGCTTTCTGACACAGCTTATAGGGAAAACACCTATGGTATACCTTAACAATATTGTCAAGGGTTCTGTTGCAAATATTGCTGCCAAGCTTGAGATCATGGAACCATGTTGCAGTGTCAAAGACAGGTTAGACTGATTAGATTACTACTTTAATGACACCCTTCAACAACACGTAAAGTGCACATATAACTGGATGCCTGGTCTGGATTGAAAAGTGAGAATCTTTCTATGGATGTTTCTTTAATACCCTCGTCTATTAGAAAACAACTGCGAGATAATTGGAACTTTATCCATAACATTGACAGTTATATTTTGTAATTAAGGTTTAGAAGGTTTTTGGGTAGTGTGTATTTTGCGATTCTAATTTGGATCTTAGTATGTCATGGGCAATAGACTATTGTGATGTTTTTGGTCTTTTCCTCCCTTGTTACTTTTTCTGATGTTTGGTTTCAGGATAGGTTATAGTATGATTTCTGATGCCGAGCAAAAGGGACTTATAACACCAGGAAAGGTAATACAATCTACTGCATCTGTATTAAATTAGTAATTGATGTATCTTTCAGCTTGGCTGATTGGTTTTTTGTTTTGATATTTCAATACCCTGATATTGTGCATCTATGTAAAACTTCCTATCCTCTTCATCAATTATAGATTGAAAATTTAGTTAAAAGGATGATACAGACAAATATTGCATATAATTTTTATAGGCATGCATTCTTTCTAGCCGGCTTTGACTGGAGCATATAGCTAGATCAATGCTTGGAAGTGTTGGCTTACTTCTGATGGAAATCAATCCATGTTTGGACAGCACATGTGCATTATCACTAAGACTGCAATGGATGAGCATCTTGTAAACTGTGTGCTTGCA
Source organism: Erythroxylum bequaertii (assembly GCA_024520955.1). Taxonomy (NCBI): domain Eukaryota; kingdom Viridiplantae; phylum Streptophyta; class Magnoliopsida; order Malpighiales; family Erythroxylaceae; genus Erythroxylum; species Erythroxylum bequaertii. The sequence continues at coordinate 10,666,900 of JANIJF010000005.1, forward strand.
TTAGTTTTCTCGTGTACAACTTGCAATATACTCATTTAAGCAGTTTTGGCTATCTGACAACATAGAATTATATTTGTGTTGCACCATGGGCTGTGATAATAGAAATGGCTCCTGTTCCCTTCCTTTCTTTGTTTTGCTTATGCATTGCTTCATCATTTGACTACTACTGACTTTAGGAACATAATTCTTCCAATCGATTGATTACGATGTCTTAAATCTGAGCATGTTTGTAGCTTCTTTTGGTCATTTTTTGTATACCATTTGGATTGTTCATGCTAATGTTACTGCATGTTTCTGTTGCAAAAGAAATTATATTGAGCAATATTTGGATAGCTTATCCAATTTTATCATTTGATGAGCTTATTTTTATCTCTAGAGTGTCCTTGTCGAACCAACTAGTGGAAACACAGGCATTGGCCTTGCATTCATAGCTGCTTCAAAAGGATATAGACTCATCTTGACAATGCCAGCATCTATGAGTTTGGAAAGGAGAGTTCTTCTAAAAGCATTTGGAGCTGACCTTGTTTTAACTGACGCAGCAAAGGGTATGAAAGGCGCAGTTCAGAAAGCTGAAGAAATTTTGAAGAGCACGCCCAATGCCTATATGCTTCAACAGTTTGATAATCCTGCAAATCCTAAGGTTAGTAGTTACTCTTCTTTTCTTGCTCATGTGACTAAATTTAAATTTCTGTAGCAACGTTCATATGGGTGAGATAAGTTTTAATGCTCAGGCAACATGTTCAGAATATTAGCTGAAATTTGGCTTACATTTCCTGCTCATGTTCGTTGTAAGAATCAAATTTTCTGGAGTCATTATTTGATATGACACAAGTGACCATGCTCATGACCCAATAAGGATTTCTTTTCCATTGAGTTTATTGCACATCTATGTGGATATTATAATTTTAGTCCTTAAGGTTGTATCCACATCAATCGGGAAAAACTTGATTATATATTTCAATGCAGATACACTATGAGACAACTGGTCCAGAAATCTGGGAGGATACAAGGGGCAAGGTTGATATCTTTATTGCAGGTATTGGAACTGGAGGAACAATTTCTGGAGTTGGCCGGTTCCTTAAGGAGAAGAATCCCAAAATAAAGGTACTTGTTTCCCACCTTAAATTGCAAAAACATGAGAATTGATGTTCCAGATTGTTTTCAATTTTAGCAATTGATCCAGCATAAAATAGGAGGATTTCAACATATTTATAATGTGGGGAAAACAATTGAACAATTTGTGACACTCGTGGTGAACAATTTGTGACACTCGTGCTTAACCATTTGCATACGTTGTTCTATATTTCCTCTTGCTGTTAATCTTAACTTCTACAATTGAATGTGTCAGGTCATTGGTATAGAACCTCGTGAAAGCAATATTCTTCTGGGGGGAAAACCTGGTATACTTTAATTTTCTGTCACTATCACTCACAAAATACTTCACTGTGTGGTTTTCAATCCTTTACGCAATATCTACACCTAACTTTAAGCTTGCAAATACAGGTCCTCACAAGATTCAAGGGATTGGAGCTGGTTTTGTGCCCAAAAATTTGGATCAGGATGTAGTTGATGAAGTCGTAGATGTGGGTCCTACTTTCCTGTTCATCCATCTTTTTCTAGTCTTTATTGATCTTTTTTCTCTTGATAAGGGTTCATAATTTCCTTAAATGAGGATAGGCACAATGATTGGGACATTGTCAACACTTCTGTTCCTTTGTTTTTTAACCTTTAAAGTTGATGATTTTTGCTTTCATGTTTGCTTTGTTTTGCATGCATGAATTTTAAGTTGGTGGCTAAAATGTTTCTGCCTTTTCCCTAAATTACTGTGAAAAATGATCATGGTAATGCTATTCTGCATGATAACATAATATTGTACATTTGGTAACAGATGCAAGCATCATTTACTTGTTTCCTACTACATAGAATTTCATGTGACATTGCTTAGTCTAATCACTTATGTGTCAATTTGACATGTATGTGGTTGTAAAACTTCCATTCTATAAATAGAGAGCAAATACATGCCCATCATAACAAGTTCTATGCCTATCATTTAGTTGTTACTTTCGCTTCTTGCAATTTTGTGCTTGTTACGTGTTTGATTAAAGTGTTCCCTTAAATTGTCGACATTTACCATGTATTGCTTATTCCTGTAACAGATTTCCAGTGATGAAGCCATTGAAACGGCAAAGCAATTAGCCCTCCAGGAAGGCTTATTGGTTAGTTCTTTGAATTTAACTTTTGAGAAGTTTGACATGCAACCGTAATTAAAATTTTCTCCAATTCTTTTCTGCATTTGGTATAGATGCAAAAAAACTCAACAGATCTTAAACTGAAATGCGAGAGGGGGGCAAAGGCAAATCATGTGCAGCGTGTCATTGTGTCTTTGGATTAGATATTTGGAATAATTTAGCTTTTGGTGTCATTGTATCTTTGACTTAGGTATTTGAAATTATATAGCTTTTGTTTTTCTAGATGTTATTTGCAATGTGCTGCATCACGATTTTTCATTTCAGATTAAGGAGCTAAATGTATGTAAATGAGAAACACATCTTACTTGTCCCTTTTTTATTTATGTGATATAAGCCTGAGATCAGTGTTATGCTGTCTATTCATGATGATGTGATGCTAGGAGTAACAATGGTTTGTTTTGAACATCTTTTATTAGTATGATATAATATCATTTGTTCTAAACCTATCATGCTTGTGCTTTCCGTGCTTGTTAAGATCCTTTGTTTTCCTCCCTTAGATTCCAACCTAAATGTCCCTATATTTATGCATTTATATTAATCCCTCCTTTTCCTTGTTAAACTTATGTTCTTCTAAATGAATCGTTGCCAGGTTGGCATTTCTTCTGGAGCCGCAGCAGCTGCTGCAGTTAAGGTTGGAAAGAGGCCAGAGAATGCAGGGAAATTGATTACAGTAAGTTCTTTGCAGAAAGTCTTTACAATATGGACTTCATCAGTTCTGGATTTAGTCATTGCTTTGAAAATCAATGGTTTGTGGCATGATTATTTTTCTTAATCTCATCAGACAATAAAAATGTCTATCTAGGATACTAAAGGTTCCGGTCAAATAGGAAATGACAAGTGATGTAAGTGTTTAACTTAAGCGTAGTGGGAAGTTACTAGTCAATGTTTAATTGCAATACATTGACGTGTTCTTGATGCCTGACTTCCACCATTTGCCAAAGATGTTTTTGGGAATTTACCACTAATTTGAATTGGTTAAACGGTACATCAACGTCTCTGAAAGCCCCGATTATGTTGGCTTAAAATGATAAAGTTAAAGTTGGGCCTCTTGAAGGCATGGTTTGGTTTGTTGGCACATTCTGCAATGACCTTCAGAGTTCAACCCCTGGGATTGCTTTATATATCTGGAATGTTAATCATAGAGAACCATAAACAGAGGCAATCCAAAAGAAATTTGTTCAAAGTCAACTGGTATGAACTTGTTGTTGGTGTCAGATAGGAAGCCATCAACTTGTGGCATGCTGAATAAAAATTCCTTCTTTGAGGAATAAAGTGTTATTCCATCAACTTGTGGCATGCTGAATAAAAATTCCTTCTTTGGGGAATAAAGTGTTATTAGGACAGGGACCATCCTACAGAAACATTATTTTGGTTTACAAAAGCATTTATTACGGCTATCTTGAACTTTTGGGCTCCGGCATATTAAAGCTAATTGCTTTAAATAGTGAACTTGCAATCTGAACAACCATGTCTAAACATGGTTACTCTTTGTGTGCCAGTTGGCACTTGAAACAGTATATTGTGGAAATTACGTTTCTAAATACAGCACTGCTGATATTGTCAATTTCTTTTATCTTACCTAACTTGAGGTTTTGGATGTACTCAGGTTGTGTTTCCAAGCTTTGGTGAACGTTATCTTTCTACGGTTCTTTTCCAGTCAATTCGTGAGGAATGCGAGAAAATGCAGCCTGAGGCATGAATTTGCATGTTCGAGTTGTTTCAAAGAAAGTAGATTTTATTCCTAGGTTTCTCTCCTTATACACAATTTCATACAAAATGATTTCTTTGCTACCCTTTGCATGAGTATCACTTCTTGGACCTTGGTTTTGAAGATGGTTCTTATGCACGTTTCACCCATACTTGTTCAGGGGCGGCATTAACTTTTGCAATGTGCTTGATGATGCCATTGCTTTACTTTTATCTGTGATTAATTTATCTGCCCTTGTGCAGGAGACTGGTTATGATTTAAAGGAAATTATTGGTCAATAGACTACGTGAAGTCATAGTATGATAAAGTTCATCCTTTTTATAATTACTTATAACAGCTTGTCACTTTCCAAAGTTGGATCCATGTTCTTGGTATAAGGTGGTCAAATATTGCAACTGTTGAAAGCGCCCGAAAACAATGTTTAGGGGAACCTTATTGTCCTAACCTACTATTAGTTTTCACCTATTTTCTCGATGCTTGATGCAAAACGTGACAGCAACAACTTGATACTTTAGTTTGTTATTTCACTTGGTTCTGTTTGATATCAAGCGTCGAAGGTTGAACAACACATTTATCGAGTTTTATATGGACCCTATAACCATTACATAAATGGGTTGTTGGTGACAACTAAAAGTTACATCTGGGAATCACTACGAATGGGTCGACTTAGCAGCAGAGGAAACGAATATTTCTCCAGTTGCTGATTTCCAAAATACTTATTGTAGGAATATGATAAAAAATTATAGTTATTGGATTTTCTTAATGTTAATTAACAATTGAATAAGAATCCTTAAGTTCGAATAAGAAGAAAAAGAAGTTTTAGTTCTTGTCAAGAATTAGAAAGCTTAGAAAAAAAGAAACACCTGGGAAGAATTGGAGGAGAAAGGGAAGAAGGGGAAGTGTAGCTTTCCGTGCGAAGGTCTAACCACGCGGCTGTAAGTTTCAGATACAAGTTTTGAGCATTCTGATTTATCTAATGCTAAAATGTCCAAACTCTATGGCATTATCAGTATAAAATTGTTTAACAACGTGTGGTGGGTATATAAACTAAGTTGAGGTGTCCAAATGTTGTGTACTAATGATGCTCTCAGTTTATTATACCTGTCAAAAGGTGGCAGAGACATTGACAGATCAATAATGTCAGGACGGCAGATAAACCCCAGCCCCATACGTCTGATAAACAATTAAATGGCTCTGTTCTAATTCACATGGCAAAAATCAAGCCTTTTCAGATAAAGAAATCGCCTGACGTATATGAACGAAGTAAAGTGATCGATATAGTGGCTCTCCCTATATCCTATATAAGCTAGTTTCTGATAAAGAAATGAGAAGAACAAGGCACGCAAAGTGGCTTTACGCCGCAAAAAACTACCCAACAACCACGAAAGTTTGTTAGTTCCTATCTTTGTGTGTCCTGTCCCTCGTCTTTTTGAGCATGGTGTCCCAACTTTTGTTGTGGATTCCAAACGTGCAAACCATAAACAGTGCTTTAGCTTATGCCTCAACGAAAAAAGCTAACAGGCTGTAACTATGTAGTATTCTGGGAAAAGATGAATGTTTGTGCATGTCACCTACCATATCCTTTAAGAAATGCTAAGAGTGAAACAAACAAAATTTCTTTCCGTCATCATCAGTCATCTGGCTCCTCTTTTAGGCTTATCAGTTTGATCCTTAATAATCATGAAAATGACCCTTCATTGTTAATATGTCGTTGCTGATATTCACCAACTGCAATGGAATTGATCCTATCTAAGAAGAGAAAAATGATTAAATTTTGTTTTGATTGGATAGAAAGGACTGTAAGTTAACATAGAGCTGAAGAAGATGCCTCGTCAAAAGATTATTAAGCTGGAAATGACTATTTCTAATGTTTTATAAGTCCAGGGAAAATAAAAAAGTCGGATTTAATATATCTGCAACATATAAATATGGAAATTTTAAAATTATATTTTTATTATTAAAATTTAATATCTATATATAAATGACCTTAAGTCATAATTTTGTATACTTAATAAAATATTAAATGATCATAATAACAGTTATCATCTTATAAATTGTTAATAACAATAAAATCACTAAAAATAGTATCAACAACCAAAAAAAAAAAGTGGTAACAACAACTGAATAACAATATCAGTTTAGAAAACAATAATAGAATTGCACTAATAAGCTAACAGATGATCATAAAAACAATTTATTCGTACACTTCTAGATATAAAATCATTAATAATAATATCAGGATCAATATTATTTAATATATTTTTCTCGATATTTAAAATAACTAAATCATTCAACCTTTTTGTAATATTCAAAGCCTCAAGTAAGTTTTCCGTAATTTTAACTTTGAAAAACTTCTCTGCTATTGTCACAGGTACACTTACTAGAATTTGATAAATAATTGAAAGATTTGGATAATAATTTATAACTTTAATAAATTCAAGAATTTTAATAGATGACATTAACTTATTTAGAAAAGTCATTTGTAACACTTTTAATTCAGAAAAATATCATCTAATTCCACATCCGACACATTATTATGAGAAAAAGTAGTGTAAAATTAGTGCAAAATTCTTTTAGTTCATTATTATTCATCGATCTCAACTTCTTTAAATCAAATAAGAATTCAAAAATACTTTCCAATATCGATAATTGTTTAAATTTATTCTTCAACAAAACAATAGTAATATCCACAATAAAAGAGAGGTAAACCATTATATATAGCAAATAAATATATGATATGCCTAAATGTATACTTTCTTTTGAGAAAAATATCAAATTACCAATTGCCATAATAATTATCTTTTTTTCAACTTTTGATTATATACTTTTAGATTAATGTTTATCCATTCTAATATAATTACTTGTGAGGCCCACTACGATTTAGTTCATTGTAGATGAGGTTTTTTAAAATTTCTATAAAGTAATGTGCCAAGAAACCTTTTGGTATATATAAACAAATTGAAGCAGATTTATTGACTTTTTAATTTCTACCTCTTTTAATAAATAGATTTATTAACTTTCTAATTTTCATCTCTTTTAATAAATTAACTTTTAATAAATGAGCTTCTTATAAATTTAGGCTCCAGTAAGTGGGGTGAAATCCTCTGACCACCTTATTCTAGCCCTACTTTATTCCCTTTTAATTCAAGCCATCTATTTATATGGAACTCATATAAATAGATGACTTGGATTAAAAAAAAATAGGATAGAGCTAGAATAAGGGTTTAGAAGATCTGGTCTCCCAATAAGTACCCTTCTCGCCCTTATCTAGGCGTGCCTGACAGTACTATTGCTATAATTCAACATTATTCTTGTCGTGAAGTTCTCTAAAATTTGTTAATGTAAGACGTTTGCAGCTCTAATTTAATGTTGTGTTGTCTGCTCAAATAAAGGCTTATTTATGCGAGATTCCTTATACTTCAGCAAAGTTTAGTATTATCCCATTTTTAAAGTAATGCATAATATTATAGAAACAAGCTAGATCCTTCCATGTTTGACTTCTAAACATAATTTTAACTTATAGGAAAGATGTACATGCTCTAGATCTATAGGAGTGATGAGAGCGTGGGAGGTGCAAATTTTTCAACCCATGTGGTATGGATGGACCATACCTTCCGCTGGAATTAAACAGTCCATTCCGCCGTCCCTAAATTAGTTAAGAATTTGGATTGCATCTTCCCTTACGTCCTTTTTCATTTATGGCCATTATCTTATCCAATTCTTATCATTTTATAAGTTCAGGGTCAAATAAAAAAAAAGGTTCTAATAAATTAATAATATACTTAATTTTATATGTTTAGAACTGAAAAAATATGCAGGTACAATCAAATTTCAATAGCTTCACAATATATCACAAAAATATATAAATGACATTATATTTGAGATAGAGAAAAAAATAGCAAAATTTAATATCTAATATTAAAAATAAAAAACAAAGAAAAAAATATTAAAAATCAGAAACTTTAGCTTTAAATTATACTCAAAACTCAGAAGACAAAATCATAAAATTGTTTGCTGCTAATTTTTGAGTTGAGGTACTTTAAATACATATATTGATAAAAATAAAAAAATTAGAAGATAAAAGTACACTTAAATTTTTCAAGACTATTTATAAACATAAAATGTTAACTTGTTAATGTTTAACATTAACTTATAACGTCAAAAATTACCAACGTTAAAATTATTTATTACTAATTTTAATAATTTTAAGCTAAGTTATTAAATTTAGCACTCCCACTAAGCTAAGGCTAAGCCAAGAAATTTATTTATTTATGCAATTCTTTTCTGGCACATTAATCTTCCATGGCTTCTCTACTTGGACAAAAGAAGTAAAAGTACACATATGTATGTATCCCATGAAACCATTCATGAAGTTTTCTTCAACCATCACGTAAAAACCATTCTAGTCGCAAATTTCAAAACACATAACATGCCTACTTTTATATAAAACCAGCCAAATCATACACAACTCCGCGAAGAATGGTTTCAAATCCTATTCTCAATTGAATGTCATCGTACTACTATATGGGATTAGGGGCTCCTTTTTATCGTTTAGCACTCCCACCAGTCTTTACAAGTTATAAGTTAACGTCAAAAATTATGAGATTAGGGCCCCTATTTATCGTGGGTCTTGGACAGGAAGATCAGATCTTTTGTTCAGTTTTACTCTATTTTATTTTGTCTCATAAAATTTCAGTCATTTATTTTGCGAGTTTCACGTGGGTCCCATGCGAAACTCATATAAATAATCGGCTGAGATTTATTGGACACAATAAGATACCATAATATTGGACAGAAGATCTGAACTCTTGGACAGGTGCCCTGCCGGCACTGAACTTATCTACAGATCATGTTAAAATAATAACACAGTAACTTATTCATCTCCATGTTAACTTTGGATACGTATGTTCCTGTTCTGGTAAAAGGTTCTTCATATATTAGACTAGAGTACGTAATTAATGTTTTGTTTCAAGAATGAGGTTAGTTCTTTCCCCCCTCCCTCTTGTGATAGTTGGTTGTATGTAATCTCCACTATAATCTCATACATGAATTGGAAGGGTGCATAAAATGAGTTGCATGCTCTCTTGTTACTGCCAGATAATAGTAATATGTTGATTATGAAAGATGATACTTGAAAATGTTATGAATGATGTAACCTTATGATCAGCAAAAGAGTTGGGATCTTATTATGAAGAGAAGATAAATTAAAATTATATCAATTTATAACATCTATGGCTGAACCTGGACCACATTTTCATATTCCACACGTTTCGTCAAACCAAGGGGAGCCAGGATTAGTTTGAAGGAAGCATGCAAGTGTCAATGGTAAGTTTACTTAATTATAGGATGACTTTTGACCAACTTGTTAAGAGTTCCATTAAAGTGGAAGTTTGCTCGAAAATATTCCTGAAAGATGCTTTTTGAAAAATTAAGAGTTAACAATTTTGTCAAAAATTATGAAAAAATAATAAAAAAGTGCATCTTAGTCTTAGAAGATCCTTTTTTATATTACTTTTATAATTTAAAATTAAAAAGAAAATTATTCAACAAAGAACCTACACTATATATATTCATACCAATCAAGACAAGAGTTAACACTCTCTTCTCCACCCAAAACACCATTATCTCTTTCATTCCTTCAAAGACATGGACATTAAAGAATGTTCCAATGTGTCTGCTCCTCCCCCCTCCTCTTCCACTAGGTAAACTGGTACCTTGGGCCCAATTTCTACCCATTTACAGGGATAGTACGTGAATGTTTTTGTCTCCGTCTTCCATGCAGGTGGTGGTCCAAGGACACGGTTGCGGTGGTGACAGGAGCGAACAAGGGGATTGGTTTTTCGATGGTGAAGAAGCTCGCAGAGCTTGGACTCACCGTGGTTTTGACTGCTAGAGACACGGAGAGGGGACGCAAGGCCGTTGATGAGTTGCGAAGACAACATGGTCTCCATGTATACTTTCATCGCCTTGATGTCTCTGATTCCGTTTCCATCAAAGCCTTCGTTGACTGGTTTCGACAAAACCTCGGAGTACTGGACATTCTTGTAAGTTTCTAACATTTTTGGAGCATGGGTATTACACAAAAACATGTCTAGATGCATATTAACAGCCATTAGCTCATAGTTATTTGCAACAAGATCTTGTGTTGCGTATACGCCTTGTCTTTTGTAATTAGGCGAGTATTTACCATGAATGAAAGTCCACGATTTTGTAGCTTGTCTTCTTATTAGGATTTTGTTGTTTCTGAACTTCTTATTGGCTTGGTCGCAAGAACAAGTTAATAAAAACAATATTGGTAAGTCATACGTAGTGAAATCAATTGTAAATGTTCTATGTTCCCGTTGCAAATTACTGGGAATCAACTATATATTTTATGACTTGAAAAAGAAGATCAAAGATAACTTAATCTGCATTATACCATCTTGTTTTCTTAACTCTAATGACCAATTCAATTACAACTTTCCAAATTCATCGGTCTATATTCAAACAGTGTTTACTTCCAAAGTTCAACACGACATACCCAAGGTCCAACATGTACATGGTAGAGAAAATTTCACCCTGTAGACTAGGACTTTCTCAATACACGTCATAGACTAGTCTAAGGCAACCAGAAACGAACAAATGATATTTTAGACCACCGATTCTTGCGATAGGTAATTAATTAATCTGCCGAGGCTCCATATCCAATATATTCGGTTATATAATAAAGTCACATACATGTGATAGGTCTTTTGTTGTTTTAGATGTTCTCAGAGGCGGTGCAAGTATGTGTGAAGGTTAACTTTGGGTGCCGACTTCATAGGACCCTTTTCGGGGAGTGTGACTGATCATTCTGTTTATGGACCACCTTGACCATTTTGATGTGCATACATGATCACGATACATTAACAAGATTTATACATACATGTTTTGCATCAAAGGAAT
>JANIJF010000005.1:10686463-10697713 GCA_024520955.1 Erythroxylum bequaertii
GTTTCTTGTGACAAATGAAGAAGACAACAAGATGAGAGTAGCAAGTGAAAGAAAAGAGAGTTAGATTCAACGTTGATGAAGGTTGATGAGAAAATTCGTGAAGAAGATGAAGAAGCTTGAAGAAGAAAGCCACGTAGAAGAAAAAGAAAGCAAGAACAAAACAATTAATGGTCTTTCAATTAATAATCGTGGTTTAAAGACTAGGCTTGGCACTTGCCACTTGCCACATGTTTAATTTCTATGATTTTAAACTAGGTTCTCTTATAGACTAACCCAATCAACTCCAATTTCTACTTTAATTGTCTCTCAATTTTCAATGACACTTGTCAATAAATCCCAAAGTCATTTATAAAAATTTTTTCTGTCATTTAACTCTTATTTCTACTACCATTTATCAACTGTCTTGCCATTTGGCATTTTTCTAGTCCAGAAATATCCAAAATTTCAGAAATTTCCTAAATTTTACCATAAAAATTATAAATCAGTAAATATACTCTCCACATCAATTTTCAATACAAATAAACCACAATTCTGAATAAAATCACATTTATAAATCAATTATACCAAGACAATGTCAATGAATGCATGTACAATCATTTTAATGTGCAAAAATCAATATTCACGTGTGTGTGTGTGTGTCATATTATGCATGAGCATGAAATGCACTTTCTAACTTCTCAATATTCTCTCATGTACTCTATTCTAGGGTTCTAACTCTTAACATGGGATAACAGGATGTTACAGTTATAATATAACTTGAGTGGCTTTTCAATACCATTAACCACCTGCAATCTTGTAATGAAGTTGTATAGCTACATAACATGACTGGAAGCCTCACAACATGCAATAAATTCAACCTATAAATTGGAAGATGCATGGAGCTCCAAAAGTAGAATATTTAGAGAATTTTATGGTAAGGGAGTTTCTATAGATCATGCCTCTAAAAGTATAATACTTAGGCCATTTTATCTTTAGTGAGGGAATTTTACAGATTCTGCCAAATTTCTATAATTTAGTAATGGCCTATTCTTACTACTTTAAAGCAACTGGGAGAATTTCTAGAGTTATTTGGCTATTATAGGAGATTTAGTAGGAGTTAAGGATTGATTGCAAGGCTATTAACTAATCCTTTATAAAAACCTTAGTTCCTTTGGAAATTTTTTGCTCAATAAGCTTTTGATCAGCCCAAGTATGCCTTTTGTTTATCTCTAATCTTGGTGTTAGCTAACTTCAACTAGGGATGGCAATAGGTCGGGTTGGGTTCGGGCACCATTATATCACGAGCTAGGGCTTGGAGTTGACCTGCTCAAGCTCGGCCCGATCGAGCCATGGAGAGACCTAAGCTTAAGCCCCAACACGGTGGGCCTAAGGAGGGTCAGGTCGGCATTATATCACGAGCTAGGGCTTGGAGTTGACTTGCTCGAGCTCGGCCCGATCGAGCCATGGAGAGACCTAAGCTTAAGCCCCAACACGGTGGGCCTAAGGAGGGTCAGGTCGGCTCGACCTAATTCATTATTTTTAAAAAAAATTAAAAAAAACATCGCTTTGTCACTCTCGGTCAGGTCTCAGCCCGGGTCAGGCCTGGATAGCCCTAGCCAAAGTTGGGCCCGAGGCTCGGTTAAGTCCTTGATTTGGCCCATGACCCAGTCAACCTGGGCCTAGTCAATTAACTTCCAGTTGGGGCGAGTTAGGCTTAGGCCCAATTGCCATGCCTGACTTCAAAAAGACTTTTGTTACAAATACTAATGCATTTGGTTCATGTATTGGTCTGTGCTTATGCAAGACAATCTTCCTATTGCTTATATCAGTAGAAGTCTCAGTCCTAAACATCAAGCTAATTCGGTCTATAAAAGAAAGCTTCTTACAATTTTATTTCTTGTATAAAAATGAAGTCCTTATTTGTTGAATGCACATTTCATTATCAAAACTGATCATAAGAGTATAAAGTATTTGCTCGAGCAAATAATTTCTACTCCAATACAGTAAGATTTGATGGCCAAACGTATGGGATATGACTTTCAAATTCAATTCAAGAAGGGCAAGAAAATAAGGTTGTAGATGCATTATCAAAAATGTAGGGTTTATAGATTTTACTGGAAGCATTGCAAGCAATTGATAATGGTTTATGTGAGGAATTGCAGAAGTGTTAGCACATTAATCTAACACTTATTCAAATCACTTAAGATTTGAAAATGCAACCTAACAGCCACCCTAAGTATTCTTAGGTGAATGACCAACTTAAAAGAAAGGGCAAGTTGGTGGTTGGTTCCTCACCACAACTTATACTCAAATGGATGCATGATTCTCCATTAGGTGGACATTTGGGAAGAGATGCAACCATGCACATAGTAAAGTCCTTGTTCTTTTAAAGGGAACCAAATAAAGAAGTGCAACACTATATGAGGACTTAAAATGTATGTCAGAGGTGTAAATACGGAACAACAACCTACTCGAGGTTATTAAAACCTATAACTATACCTAAAAGGGTATGGTCTTCAATCTCTATAAACTTGATAGAGGGTTTGCCTAAGTCTCATGGAAAAGAGGTTTTTTTTTGTGGTAGATAGACTTACTAAATATGTTCATTTGATGGCTTTGTCTTATCCTTATACAACCCTCTAGATTGTACAACTTTATATAGACCATGTGTTCAAACTTCATAGCCCAACAGACAGTATTATAAATGACAGAGATACAATATTCCTAAGTAATTTTTAGGTGTTGATCTCTTGAAATCATTTACTTATCACCTTCAGATAGATGGACATATTGAGGTTGTAAATAGATGCTTGGAAACATGTTTAAGGTGTATTTGTCATGAGAAGCCTTTTTCTTAGAGTAAAGGGTTGTCACTTACAGAATGGTGCTACAATACTACCTTCCACTCAGTTGCAAATTCCACCCCTTATGAACTTTTGTATGGTCAACCTCCCTCTGGCAATTGTCTTACCTCCTAGGTGAAAGTTATAATGTACCAATTGATAGAAGTTTTAAAAAATGAGAAGAGGTGATAAAATTGTTGAAATATCATCTATTCAGGGCTCAAAACAAGATGGAGCAGTTGGCAAATAGGCATAAGTCAAAGAGGTCTTTTGTAGAGGAGACACGGTTTGCTTGAAGCTGCAGCTATACAGGCAGCAGTCTATAGTTCACAGAAGCTCTTAAAGTCTTAGTTCCAGCTATTATGACCCATTTGTTGTGCTTGACATAGTTGGTGCAATAGCTTATAAATTATCTTTAAGCTAAGGCTAAAATTCATGAGTTGAAAAAAATGTCATGGTGATTCTCTTGTTGTGTATCCACTACCAATTCCTATGTCATCTATTACAGCTACAAGATTTCCAAAAGCCTTTTCAGATAGAGGATTAGTGAAGCACGATAATAGGACTATTGTCAAGCTATTGGTTAATAGGCATAATGTTCCACTTGACAAGCCACTTGGGAACTCTACGATAATTTTATGCATCAAAATCCACATTTTAACCTTCAAGGACAAAGGTTCTTTGGAGAGGACGATTTTGATACAAGAAAATTGCTTTCTTCAATTATTTTATTCCTTTCTACGCATTTTTTCATTTTTATTATAATATTTGCTTGATTGCCATATACTAGACACCTGAGGTTTGTTATTTATTGGTGTGATTAACTTTCCTCATCTCACACAATCTCTTTCTCTAGTATCCACAATCAGAATTGATAAGCTTGATTGATTTTCTTCATCTCTCAATCAATCCTATTGAACTCATCGCAATTCTCTGATTTTATTCAAAAATTCTCGAACTGCATCAGCTTTCTTCTCATTCTTTCAGACACCATTTGCTACTCCCATTGCTGCTATGTGATCCATCTGTTTTCCTTTATTAAGAAGAAACCTCATCTTCAAGGTTTAATAGTTTGGCTAGAACAGAAATCAGTTGCTTATGTAGGTTTATTTATGATCTAACCAAATTTAAGGTTTATGTCCTCTGAAATGTTATATATCTTAATATTTTATAGCATTTAATCACGATTCAAATATTATTAAGAGAAATTTAATAATGATTTTAATATTATAAAAGGAAATTTTAATTATTATTATAGAAAGAGCATTTAGTTTATTTGCCTCTTTTTTGTCATTGGATTGGTTTTAGGATTTACGGGTATAGTTTATATTTCACCTTTGGTAAACTCTAGTTTTGCACATTACTAAGGACTTGACCTCCAGAAGCCATAAGAATGCAGGTTGGATGGTGCAAACTAGCATCACCATCAAAATTGCCACATAAGGATTATTCGGCTTACACTAGTACAAGTTGCAAACCTGCGACAAGAAGACCACTCGAAGAGAACACAACAGCAAAACCACAGCTGCCCCCATATGCCTTCTCATAAGACCCAACACACAAGAAACAACTGTATCTACACCTCACCCAGAACTCCTCACTCTACAACCAACTCCACCCTTGAAACAAATTAAAAGAGTAAACTGGATATTTCACCAAGCAAATTCCTACCCTGCATTTTGATTCAGAAAGAAGGAGCATGAAGCAGAGCAAATTGTTTTTTTTTTTCTGTTCGCTTTCATTAGGCACTTAAAGCTTCACTTCTCGATCAAAAATCCAGCTGAAAGGAATGGTTGGTGTTTCCTTTGCCCTTCCTTGAGCTCTCTCTTCCAGCCTTCTAATTCTTGGAGGTAACCCGCATACGTAGTCCTGCGCTTTTCGTCCTTCACCTGAAAGTCCAGTTAAGTCCTCCACTTTCCACCTTCCCACCAAGAACTCTAGTATATCTGCATAGTCTTTTGCAGTATAGACCCCAAGCCGCTGGGCGACAGCTGAGAAGTGCTCAAATAGATTATCATCGCGGCCGTCATACATCAGGTGTGCAGGCATAGAAATCTTCTTCCTCATCATGTCAGCAAAAGCCAGAACAGTTCCGTCAGGGTCAATCTCAAAGAGTTTCTCCACTATTTTTGTGTAGGCAGTCTCATGGCGCTTCTCATCTGAGGCAATTGTACCACATATTTGAGCCAAATTCATGTCTCCATGCTCCTTGGCTTGTCTCGCAGTGTTCCCATGGGAGATAAAAGTTGCCCTTTCCTGGAATGAAGTGTAGATGAACCCAAGGTAGGGGCTGTTTTCTGTCCGTGGATCCTATGATAAAATTTATTTAAAAGGAATCAGATGAGAAGAATGAGTGTATGAAACTGTGATGGATTATATAAAGAAGAAAAGATGCTCAAGTAACTTTCCAATATGCATGAAGAGTGGGGAACACCCATTTCAATAGCTCAGATTATAACCTTATAAATGGTGCTCTGCGACATTAGGGAATGCACGAACTACAACCTGAGGGAAATGAAAGAGTATACAGCATACATATTTTTTATGTCGATTTTAACAAAAAATTGTCATTGGTAGACTAGGTTTTCTAACAGATGACAAAGCAATAGCAAAAAGGAATGAACTATACTAGATGAAACAACTTCCAACCAGCAAGTAAAATCAATCTTTGCCTAAGCTTCAAGGCGGAACAACTTTGTGCCCCTGTATGGTTATAAGCATCTTCATTTTGTATTGGTTACTTTGAAAACTCGAGAAGAAACTAATCAAGTTAAGCAAGGATCTTACCATTCCTGACCCAATCAAATATTGAATTGTCTTCTCAATTTGCCTCATGTCCACACGCCCAGACAAGTACAGATATTTGTTGAGAAGGTCACCATGCCTATTCTCCTCAGCAGTCCAAGCTCTTGTCCACATTGCCCAAGAAGTCAGGCTTGCACCTGTTTCATCCCGAACCCCATCTAAGGTATTCAACATAGTTTGATAAGTAGGTAGCGCTTCCTCTGTGATCATGTCCCCAACCAGAACAACAAAATAATCATCTGGGATCTCTTTTGCTCTTTCCCTGAGCTCCTTGACTTGCTCGTCAAATCCTTCAGAAGCAGGATCCGGCAAAAAATCCTGTGGTTGCCAACACTTCTCAACTGGCTTAAGATGAACCAAGATATTCAGCTTGGCCCAGTCTTCTAGAGATTTAAAGATCTCGATCTTTTGGGGTGGCATTGAATGAGAAACTTGAACATGTACCTCTCTGGGAGGCATAAAAGGCTTTTTGAGATTCTCAACTTCCCTGCATTAAAAAGAAAATGTCAGCATTTTTTAGATAACCATTCAAAACGAGTTTACAATGGAGTAGATACTCCTTCATGCATAATGCTTCTATGAGCATGCAGAAACTAAGACAACATATTTTTTTTAAACCAACAAATTAGTCAATGTATCTGCATGACAAATTATTCTCATGTGAGCTTTATTTACAATCTAGCACTCCCTCGATCCATCCATTCGAATGATGAACTAGCCGGAATAGAATTAAAGTGCATATACAGCAAATGTTTGATCGCACTACAGCACACCAAACTGGTTGAATGAAAATCATAATTCAAGATTAGGAACATAGCCAGTAAATCTTCAGTGTGAAAAGGATTTATTGGCCTCACAAACTTGAACTGGTCCCACCTGAGGAGCCAATGTAAGGATCATAAAGTTAACTCAAAGGAGAAAAATAACATCATACTTCATATTACAAAGATTCCCAAGAAAAGTGCAATATTACAATTGATGATTATAAACATCATACTTCATATTACAAAGATTGCCAAGAAAAGTGCAATATTACAGTTGATGATTATAACTTCATTCATTAAACCTTTTTTTCAGTAAAATTTCTGCAACCAATGTTGAGATTAAATGGAAAGCAAACCAATTGAGGGCTACAAGATTAAAAGTGAAATCTCAAGTTTATAAAACTATTTTCTGATTAGAATTCTTTCCTAGGTAAAGAAGACCAATATGTTGACAAACAGCTGCTATCTCAAGGAAAAAAGTCAAGGACTCATCACCTAGAAAATAAGAAGTAAAGAAATCTGTCATTGAAGTATCCAAACCACTTTTACCAACTCAAATATCATACTTCAACCACATTAATAAAAATAGGAGTAGGAAGTGAAAAAGCAATTCAGCAACCAATGATAATCATTTTTATCTAATGGACAAAATGGAATTTTAAAAAGCACGTGATCAATTGTTACGTAATGGATACTTTTCACAATGGTGATCTGAAAGGAAATACAGAAGAACAGATGACAAATAGAAGATAGATACTGTTCACAATTCTCAAAGCATGTTATGACAGGATAATTGCGACAAGCTTCGAGAAACAAGAAGACCAAACTAGGATAAAGACACGCCTCACTCAAGCAGTTCAAATACAGACAGAACTATAACTAACTAATTAGAGCACACAACAGGTGGACAAGTATGCAGCCCTCAAATTCAAGGCATAGAAAGATGTAGATATCAGCAAAAGTCACAAGCCTCTGAAAACTTTCAACCACTTTATCAAACCTGCCGTTTATTTGTTTGTTTATGGATATAATATCGGTGCAAATTATGTTCAGACACTGAAAAACTTCTGCAGAAGAATCCAAATTTTCAAAAAGGTAAAAGCAAGAAGACACAGAAACAAAGAAGGAAAGTGAATTGAATTTTGAAACCTTTTGCACAGCGACAATTAACCCTAATGAAAACATCCAACGTGGATTCCAGCAAAAAAGACGGCAAGAAGAAACAAAAAGCCATGATTGCGTAGAAAATCCCACAGACAACAGAACTAATCAGGAAACCACAACCACTGAAAATATTGATCCTAAACGAGTTGCATGCCAAATTGATTCCATTTAATTTCTGGTAAAACAATAAAAGCCGTTTAGTTTCTTCGGTATCGGATTTGATTCTTCGAAATTGTTTTGGATGCCAAATTGGTTCCATATATTAATAGCTCAAAACAAGGCCAAACACGCGATCTGTAAAGCAGGCAATATCTGCCACCAACACGAAAACCACAAGAATTCTGACTTCGAATACCTAAAAAGTAACGAGGAAAACTATAATATATATTAATAATAACTTAAAGAATATAACCAGTATCTCTCTTGCTCGGAGGGTAAATGGTTTCGCGTGCAAACTAGCGAGAAAAAACTTTGGCGAACAGAATAAGAAAGCAATACTTTTCTTAACAACTCTGCAATAGGACTTGAGAATTCAACAGGTAAAACCCAAAAGTTGGTAAGGACTGTAGAAATGTGGAAGTCATCTTAATCGTTTCGCCTATAGGGACCCCAGTCGAATGAAAGTTCAAGACGGAGAAAAATCAGTTTGATCAAACAAATTTTTTGCAAAGAAAATAAAATAAACGAGATTGAATCAAATAATGAGAAAGCAAGAGTCCGCGGAAATACATTTGTAGAACTTAAACGGAATCAAATAGAAGTTCAGAAGAGTAATTTTGTTTGAACACGTGAAACAAGAGGATCATAAGCGAGTCTCGCAACTAATGAAGCCAAAGCTTAATATCACGAGAAAAAGAAAGAAAAAACCCAGATCCAAGCTGACCTCCAAAATAAGAGAAACACGCAAAGATACCATCTTTTCACACAAAACAATAAAAAGAAAGAAAACAAGGAGCATTGAAGAACACCAGAGGAGAAAGGTGCTCACTTGGACCCAGACTTGAGGGTGGAAGCCATGTAGAACTTGGGAGATCTGACGCTGGCCATTGGAGGTAGAGTAAAAGAAGGCATCTTTGGGGATTGAGAGACCAAAGGATTGAACTTGAGAGCCATTGCCTACTGCTGTTTCTGTTGGTTTTTGTTTTGTCTTAGTTTCAGTTTCGACCACAGAAGAGAAAGAGAAGCAGAAAGACGAGCAGGGAACGCCAATATGTCTAGCCGGTGAAATAATGGGGTTTATATATGTACATAAATTTTCATTTTTCATAAGTTCTACAAATTATATTATATATAGTATACTTCTAGTAATCTAATTTCCTTAACCTTTACGAATTCACCTATAATTCTGTCGATAGGAATTTAACATGTAAAGTTAATACGAAGAAAATTCACTAATGAGTACAAGTGGAAGACTAATAAAGCCAAGTAAACGGTGGGAAAAGAGGCATCAGCAAGGCTTTGAGTTCATCACATTTATGTGCAATACTGTCGGGTCGACTTCCAAGTACGTGTTGCGTAGTTTGAGGAGGTACCAATGAACAGTCCTTAGGACTGATTCACGCAATGTCACACACGTCCACCGAGCCGCTCACCCTCGTAGCTCTGGTGTCGTGTTAAATGATACTTGGCCTTAGAAACCATACCACGTTTTCCTGCCTGTCCTTGATTTATGACTGGAAGACGGCTCCGAAGCTAGTCAAAGTAGTCACAATCCCTTGTACTTAAGATTATGAGCTCCAATTTTAAGATAACACAATTTTTTACTTAAAAGAGGTCTCTATTTATCATTAGCTTGAAGTTGTTAAATTATTATGAGCCTGAGTCTTAAAATACCCAAAATTTTGTGTTAAACTAATCCTTTTACTTGTTACTAAATTTTGAATCAAAAACATATATTTGAATGTTAGAACTCTCCAAAATTTTATATAAAAGAAAACAATATTTTAGGGGGGAAAATCTCAATGCTCATCTTGTAAGTGATTTATCCAATTTTTGGTTTCATATTTGTTGTAAATATGATAGTGTTTCACAGCATGCTTGACTTGAGGGAAATCTGAGCTTAACTTCGTTTTGTAGTTTCTGGTTTAATCCAAAAAACAAAGGTCGTACATCTATATTACTGTGAATAAGCAGCAAATTTCGTCTTTCTGATACAGTATTCCCGGTATTTGACCTCACCAAGCAACAAGCTCACTCATTTCTGATGGATCATTACATGCCATCTTTGCTCATGTCACTATAAGAGAATAGAAACCTTGTCGTTCCAAACTCAAGTTACGGACGTTTGACAAGTCGTGTAACCTCAGGACGTGCTTCACAACTCTACTGAATTACCTGTTAAAGCAACAAGTGTGATATCAGGTCTTATAAAACAAAATAAAATAATAAACCAATTAATCGTCTATATCTTTCTGGATTAGAAAGCAAAGAACCTCCATTCTGCATGAGTTTAACTCCTGCAGGTAATAGAGTTGATTTAGCATTTAGACAAACCAGCATCTTTTATGATATCCATGGAGTGCTTTCGCTGGTTAATTGAGGTACTAGCAGTATTTCCAATCCCAAGAAGTATTTGGCATTCACCAAATCTTTAATGGTGAATTGGCATCTAAGAAACGCTTAACAGCAGCTATGTCATACTCAGATGAACGTGTAATAAGAATATTGTTTACATAGACTAGAAAAGTTATAAAAGAGTTATCATAGATTTCATAAATAAACAATGATCATGTTTAAGATTGTATAAAACCAAATGAGCACAAGTTATAAATTGAATTCACAATTTCATTGGCAAGAAGCTTGTTAATTAAGTCCATATGGTGACCTTCATTATTGATATACTTCACCATGTGTTATTCACATCAAGCTTGTTACAAATATAGTAGTTAACTTAATCATAAGGATTATATAGTTAATGTAAATAACATAGTCGGAGGGATTTTAGCATGATTATCGGAATTACTTTCCTAGTTTAACCTATGCATTCCTTATAAATACTTGTAGTATCATTCTAATAGAAATACACAAAAAACTCATTCTTATGGTATCAAAGCCTAGTCGAGTTTCTGGGTCTCTTCTTTAGTTTTTTTTTTAATTTCGTTTTCTGCCCTTTCGTGAGGCAATGCACAGATTGCATGGGTGATATATTTGTTGGAGAAATTTTTCTCACCTCTTCCTTTACAAGACTCTACTGGTGTCGATCAGCCATCCCTCCAAATTCGGTCGTCAGATTTCAAGCGTGTGACTTGCACGCGCCACCCAGTTGGAGATGTTGTTTCTATGTGACAGCGTGTGAGCCACCGTCTGTCGAATCGGTTTCTTCCTTTGACATCGCCTCCTCTGTCCAATATCCAATCAGTTTCTAGGTATTATCGATTTGTGTGGATGTTACTGAAATTACATTGAGTTCATCCAAAATTACTGATAAAAAATTGATTAGAAGAAAAAAAATTATGCACAATGAAAAAGGACTATTCGCCAATTTGTGACTAGTGTAGATTTGGAAGATCATTTAACTAGTAATCTACCTCCTAAGATTGATGCTATTGCTCGAAAGAAATGGTTAATAGAGGATTATAAATTGTTTAATCAAATCCAAAATACTTTAGACCCAACTATCTAAGTTATTTTAACCGAATAACAAGTAGTCTTATGTTGGACATTAAATGAATCATGCGGAGGGATGTGAATGATGT
>JANIJF010000005.1:10725580-10740358 GCA_024520955.1 Erythroxylum bequaertii
CCTGAAGTGCATTTCTTAATTTTCTCATTGATATCTCTCATATACAGTATTATAAGGTTCTAACCCTTAGCACGGGAAAACGGGATATTACAATACATATGAATTTAATCATCTTAAAAGTTGTGGTTAACATAACATAATCTCAAATTTGATAATGCTTAAACCATTTTCGATCAGCGTAAGAATATTGAGAACAAAACATCATAACAAGATAGGAAATATGAATGTAGCAAAAATATCCACTTTGTTTGCTACAAATACTCTAATGTTTTTTTAATCTTACTTAGAAATGAGAGAGAGAATTGAGGGAAAGATGATTTCTATTACTTTGTAAAGTGTATGTACATGTATATATAGAGAATGGAGATACAAGTTACAACTTTCTGTTGTAACTAACTAATGCTGTTGAAACTAACTTTTTGCTTGTTAACTAACTAACAAACATACAAAACTAACTCTTCAACTAATGTTGACGTGTATAATTTAGCTCCTCCATTGCTCTTAATACTCCCCCTCAAGATGAGCATAGATGTTACCAATGCTCATCTTGCTTAAGAGCCTTTTATGCTACCTTGGATGTAGTGCTTTCTTTAACAAGTCTGCAATTTGTTGGTTGTTCTTACATGGCTATGCTTAATTAGCCCCTCAAGCACTTTATTCCTTACATAATGGCAATCAACTTTTATGTGCTTGGTCCATGAAGAAGGGGTTTTTAGAGATGTGTATGGCTACTAAGTTATTACAATACAACTCAATAGGCCTTTGAATTGATACTCCCAAGTCATTCAACAAATAAGTCAGCCAAACCACCTCTAATGTGGTTGTCGCCATAACTTTATATTCTAATTCAGAAGAGCTCCTTGCAACTATCTTCTAGTCCTTAAACTTCTAATTAATCAATGATTTTCCCAAGAATACACAGTAACCACTTACTGATTTTTTGATCTCTTGATAGCTTGCCCAATCACTATCACAATAAGCATTCAGTTTTATGTAGAGTCTACTAGTAGTAGCGGTTCTTTTCTTGGAGCATTTTTTTAAGTATTTTAACACTTTGAGACCTGCATTATATTCCAACGTTGGTTTGTCCATATGTTGTGTTAACACAAGGACTACAAAGCTAATGTCTTGTTGGGTTAGTGTCAAATATAAAAGCTTGCCTATTAACTGTTTATACTCAGTAGCATCTCATCTGCTGCTTTAAACTTGTGGTTTACTTCCATAGGAATGTTATTATGTTTGGCTCCTAATTGTTCATATTCTTCAAGTAATTTTGGGACATATTTTCTTTAGCATATTAAAATGCCCTCTCTTGATCTTGCTACCTTAAGTCCTGGGAAGTACTTTAGCTACCCAAGGTCTCTCAATTTGAAGTGAACCTTTAATGTTTTCTTAAGCTCTTCTATTAGTGTAATGTTGGTACTTCCATTAAATATATCATCCACGTATACCAGTAATGTAACAAAGTCATCCCTAACTTTCTTTGTAAATAAGGTATACTCTACTTTGGATTGAATATAACCATTCTTCCTTAAACAGTCTGAAAACTTCTCATTCCATTACTTGGATGTTGTTTAAGGTCATAGAGGACTTTTGTAATTTGTAGACTAGTTTTGTTGAAGATCCAGCGTTATTAGATTCATAACAACCCATCTCTCCCTGAAAATGATAACCTGGAGGCAAAGCCATATAAACATCCTCATGTAGGTCTCCATTCAAGACAATATTATTGATGTCTAGTTGGGATAAATGTCAGTTTTGGATGATAGTTATGGCTATAAAGTGTCACCTTCTTATTAGGTATATCCTTTGGCCACCAGTCTAGCTTTGTATCTTTCAATTGAGTCATCTGAGTTGCATTATATTTTATATACCTATTTGCAGCCTTTGGACTTCTTGCCAAATGGAAGTTAGTTAGTTTCGAAGTGTTTATTGCTTTTAAGGCGGTCATATCTTCTTTCATGGCTTGTCTCCATTTTGGATATTAGATAGTAGTTTTGTAAGAATAAGGTCTAGTGGTAGAGCTAATAGAGAGGATATATTGATGATAAGAAGGGGAAAGGGTAAAGGATGACAGGTAGTGTTAAATTGGATGTTGTGTGGAGCAAATGATAGTAGGATATGATTTTTGGTGTTGAGGAGACATGTGTGGTAGTCTTCGAGGTAAGATGGTGCTCTATATGGTCTATAGGTCCTTCTAGGTGGTGATGTTGATGTTTGGGGAGGATTTGGAGGTGGTTCTATAGAATCTAATGTGTCAGGTTCTCCAAAATCTGACATGGTTAGTTCTGTGGGTTGTGATCGATAGGGAGGATCAATGGCATAAGGTAATTCTGTAAGGAGGTTGGGTAGGACCAAGTTTGGAGTAGAAGTTTCATTTGGTGGTGTGGGAGTTGCATAAGGAAATATTGTTTCATAAAATTGCATATTGCTGGCAATGAATGTGATATGAATTATTAAATCATATTGCTTGTAGCCTTTCATGCCAATTGGATATCCAAGGAAAATACACTTGGAAGCTTTAGCATCAAACTTCTTCCTGTAGGGACTTAAATTCACATCAAAACACAAGCATCCAAAATATTTGAGGTGATCATAACATGACAAAGATTTAAATAGCATTTTATAAGGTGTCTAGTTTTGGAGAATAATATACGAAGTTCTGTTAATGATATAAGTGGCTGTTAGGACAACATCACACAAAAAATTGAGATGTAATGAGGCATGGAATAAGATGGATCTAGCCGTATTTAAGTGGTGCTGATGCTTCCTTTCAACCACATCATTTTGCTGTGGTGTGTATGCACAAATTTTATGATGCATAATACCCTTTTTGCATAGAATAAGGTCAATTGAAACTCTAAATCATTGTCTATTCTAATGGTCTATATGGAAACATGACATTGATTAAGAATAAGAGCATAAAATTATGGAACCAAATGAGCAACATCAGATTTTATTTCATTAGGAATACCTAAGTACATTTAGTAAAATCATCTACAATAAAGAGGAAGTATTGATGGCCATACAAATTAGCTTGTGAATAGGGCCTCTAGATATCCATATGCACCAGCTCAAATGCATGTGTGGTGGAGGGTATGTGTACAGAGAATGGTGGTTTTTATTTTAATTTAGCTTTTAGACATGTAAGACATGGATGTGAAGGGAGTGGAACATGAGATAAGGCTAGGATTTTGGATTTGAAGTGCCCAAGGATATATGCCCTAATCTGTGATGCCAAAGTTCGAAACTAGTATGACATATTACAGTAAAAGTGGGATTGAGAATAATAGAATTATCATGGATTTTGGAGGTGCTTCTGAGTTGTAGCTTTAAGAAGTAAAGAGCTATGCCTTAGTTCAATAATTCCAATCTTCATCCAAGTGGATAGAACCTAGATAAAACATTGATTGAGAAGGATTAAGCACAATTGCTTACTCAGTTAACTAATAGACAGTAAATTGAAGGTAAAAGAAGGAACTAAAAGTACACTATGAAGCGTGATAGCTGCATTAAGTACCACAGTACTAATATAGGTGACTTGTGCCTTAATGTCATATGGTAAATTGACTTAAAATTTTGATACAAGAATATAATTGAAAAATAAAAGATAAAACAGACTATATGATCAATAACCGCAATATCAACAATCTATGGTTTGATTGGAAAATGAGTATTAAGCATATGTTTTAAAGTTGCAACATGCACAATAAAGAAAATAGTGTGGTTTACCTGCCATATTAGTGAAATGTTGTCGTAGAGCCGATTGATTCCAATATGTCATAAATGGTGAAATGATAAGATCAAGTTGCTCATTGAGTAGATTCACGAGTTTCTGTATTTATGCCCTAGATAGTTGAAGTTGTGGGATTAAGCTTTCATCCCTATCAGACATGATTTCAGTAAGAGTCAATGGTCTCTCATGACAAGTATCAAATCCAACGTGATTAACATAGCTTAGTGTCTTATTGCCAACGACCCTAGAACCTTTGTATCCAGGTGGATAACTATGTAACTTATAGCACTTTGCTTCAATATGTCCAGGTTTCCCATAATAATTGCAGGTGACCTCAAAGTTAGAGGTTCCTTATTTGCTCCATGTTTCTCCAGTTTTATCCCTTTTATCATCAATGGTAGAAGCTTCTGTGAAGGTTGGAGTTTGCAGTGACAAACTTCTTTGATTCTGCTCAGGTAATGCCATATTGTATACTTAATCTAAAGTTGGGAAGGTCTTCATCATAGTTACTTGAGATTTTCGGGTTTGGAATGTCTCATTCAATCCATGCAGAAATTTGTACACATAATCCTTTTATTGAGCATCAACAGAGGATTAGAAGCATGCTGCATTACACTTTCCATATGAGCAATGTGACAAAGGCCTAAAGTTCCTTAATTCCTCCCAAATCCTCTATAATTTTGAGAAATAAATGTATGCTGATCTGTTCCCTGAGTGAGACTATAAAACAATTATTTAAGGTGAAAGATTTTGGATTCATCTAGCTGTGAAAGTAGTTAATGTAACTTTTCCATATTTCATTAGCAATATCCATATTGAAGACTGTTAAGGCTATGGGTGGAGATATAGATTTTAGTAACCTTGCCACCAGTAAATGATTACATCAAATCCAAGGTTGAAAAAATGAATTATCTAATGCAGGTTTATTGTATCAGTTGCTTCAAATCTTGACCTTCTCTCTCTCTCTTTATCTGTTGTAGTGGGTGTGGCTCAACTATTTTTTGTAGCCAACATGTCATATGACTTTTCCATGAAGGTTGTGACCGTGGTTGGTAGATACACCCTGTGCTAAAATACCGAGTGGAAGTAAGTAGGTAGTCGTAGTTGCAGTTACCTAGTTGTCTTAGGCATAATTCTCCAAGTTGAGCTACTTTTCATTCAATTCTTTCACATAGAGGGCCTACATCCAAACATTGCACAAAAACACAAAAGTTCGAGCCTCATTAAAGCAATTTAAAGAAAAATTCAAATGCAAATAAGGTAAAAATATATAAAAGTTACATTCACATAAACTTCCATACACTTGAACATTTTTCTTGTCCTAAAGCAAAATAAGTATGGAATAAGATTAGGATCAACTTCCTTGAGGGATTTTAAGTCATCCAAACCATGTGATTAATGTGACTCAAGAGAGCAATTCAAGCACACCAAATTAAGATTAACCTCATTATTATAATAGTTAACTATTTTCACATGTTGAAGGACAAAATCCAAGTTTTGTTCATCAAACCAATCTAAATCACCAAGTCCAATCACTAAGTTAGGTATGTCCAACTCAAGTAACTTTGGCTTACTACATAAAGTTTAGGTTAATTTTGTGTGATCCCCACTTATTTCTTAACTGCACAATTAGTAAACCTTTCTTTTGTCATGAGTTACAATCATTTATGATGACTGACCTTAATTACTTAAAGAGCTTAACATATCTGGAGTGATTAAAATGATACTCCCTTTTTAGGGTAAAAAATTAATGAAATTTTTTTATAGGAAAAATTTCATGTGCTAGTGCTAGTTTAGATTCAAGCAAGTGTAAATCAATTAGTTAAGCATGCAAAGTGAGTTTCATAAGCCAAAGCAATCTTATCAGGCACATTTTTGCTTAAATGACTAAACTAGCAACTTTTCAAAGTGTGGATTCACTATATATGGAGTTTAACACTTAACTTAGTACTTAACTTTCCGATTTTGATCCTTTTACTAAGTTAAGGATGGTGAGCTTAAAACTCTCTTCCTAAGTCATCATCATCACATGACTTCACCACTTAACTTCCCCATCTTAACAACCTTGATTTGATTTCATCTAACATGAAATTCCCCCGCACTTATTTTTAACATTGTCCTTAATGTTGATCAAATAAGGAAAAAAAAAACACAAAGATCATACAAAAGATAAGGGAACAAGAAAACTTCCCTTTCATTATTGGTGCCATATTGTTACTTGCTTGAGTGCCTATCAGACATTCTCAAATAAGTTATACTTTGCAAATTCTAACTTTAGGTTATTACCTGATATTTTTAAGTTGTAAAGCATAATTGTTGCATCAAGGTCATTTTCACATCTCTTAGAAATTTTTGGGTGAACAAAACGATCATATGTTATAACATGTTCTACTATAGAATATAAAGGTGAAGATACATGCTATAAAATGACTATGTTGGTGTGGCAGAGAATTTTTTAAGAAAGACATGAGTGTCAAAATTTGTGTTCATATGTATGGAGAAATAGTGAGATACACAGCTTGAAACACTGGCATATCAAAGCCCATGTTTATATGCGTGAAGAAGCAATAAGATATATGGCCTAGAACATGATCATATCATAGACTGTGCTCATAATAAATAACCTTATTTGAAAATGTATTTTTGGTGGATCTTAAACTCTATAAGAGTTCTATGACTAATTTGGGTCATCCTGAAGTTAGGTTGGGTTTGGTAAAAAAAATTATACTATATTGTTGTAAACTTAGTTTAATATAAAATTATTACTATTATACAATAGTAAATTAGTTACTCTTGGCTTTCAAAGATTTAAAGTCACCTAACTAGTTAAGCTTCATTAAAAATCTTTTTGTGTTCTTGTTATTTCTTTTTTTACTATATTTTTAGTTTACATTATTTTTCAATAAGTAGTACTAACATTGTTAAGCCAACAATGAGTTTGGTTACAAGGTTTCAAGTGGAGAATTTTAATAGAATTTTGGACTTGGTAATAATGAGTGAAGAATGTGTTGACGTGGCAAGGCATATTAAAGGGATTACAAAAGAATAAGCTAGGAGATATGAACATGCTTGACTTAAAAGAGTTACATGTGTGATTAACTAAAACCATACAATTAAATTTGACAAACGAGATCATGTATTATATTATGAAGATTATATATCTATGGAGATATGGAAGAAACTTTAAAGTTGATACATGTTAAAGTCTCTCAAAAATAAGTTGTATTAAAGTAATGAATATATACATTGAAGATGTAGGAGGGAATAGGGAATAGATTTAAAATAACCAATTAATGCCTTCAAATAAATATTTAGTGCTATGATGAGACTTAAGATTACTATTACAGATTAGGATAAAGAAATAAATTTTCTTTTTACCTCTATCTTATAAAAATTTGGTGACCAAGCTTACATTGGATGAAGATGACTATTATTGAATAAAGAGAATATTGGCATGAAAGATATAACAATTGAACTTTTGGCCCGCAGCTATCGGAAAAAATAATAGTGAAAGCTCCCAATGTGAAGGGTTATATGTGAGAGAAGACCAGCACTATAGGAGGAAGCAGAGTAAGGATTGGTCATCTAAAAGGAGTTTTAAATCTAAATCTAAGAGCAGAACGATTAGATGGTACTATAAGTGCAGGCAAACTAACCAAAGTAGGATGAACTATCCAAACTAAAAGAGGTATGATAATGAAAGAAAGTCTAACGATTTGTCAAAGTCTTTAAATATAGTGTAGAGTGGGGACTTGAATTTTTACAATAAAGATATGCTCTAGATTTCAATCAGTTAAATTAAAGACTCATGAATACTAGATATGGGATGCTCATATTACATAAAATTAAATAAGAATTAGTTTATGTTATACACATGAGGCAAATTTGGTACTATTTAGTTGGGGAGTGATAGAACTTGCCAAATCGTCAGAGTATGATAAGTTGGGGTCAAGATATTTGATGGTATTGTTAGAAAACTATGTGATATTTGACATATACCATATTTAAAGAACTTGATTTCTTTGGACACCTTACATATGAACTATTTTGGATATAAAATTGATAGTATAGTGTTAAAGTGTGCGATGAATGTGATGAAAAGGCCAAGAATAGTGGAAACACCTATAAATTGATAAGAAGCATAATTGTAGGTGGAGAGGTTTCTACAATATAGTGAAATGATTGTAATACTTTGATATGACACAACCAATTAAACCGTCTTATTAAGCAAAAAATAACATAACTTCATAAGAGGAGCTTACTGAAAGGTGTCAAACACTCCAAGTTAGTTTTGTGCAAATTTTTTGTGCTTTGTAAATAGTATAAGGTGACATTCAAGATGCGTAAGTATAAAATTAAAAGTATGATAGACTATGTGCATATTGACTTAAAGGGCCTATTATGGATTTATTATAGGTGGATCTTAATACTTTATCACATTTTTCATTGATTTTGTTTAGGAAAGTTTGGGTAAAAATATAAGGTCTTTACCAATTTTAAAGTATGAAAAGTTGAGGTGAAGAACCAAATAGGCAAAAATGTTAAAGCACTGGACAACCTTATATGAAACACGTTTTTATGGATTTCAAACTTTAGAATGATCTAAACTTTATTAAATTCATGTTGAAGTTTAGAAAGAGTATTTGACTACAATTATACTTGTTACAATCTACGTATACATATATTGTCATAAACTTAGTTGGATAAAACAATCATTATTATAATTCAATAGTGAATTAGTTGTTATTGAATTCTAAGTAAGAACACCCCATATTTACTTGTATTGTTGCTCTCTTTCTAGTATATTTCCTTTGCACATTATTTCTAACACTTTTACCTTATATATTCATATTTTAAAAGGTTAATACCTCATTTTTTCATACACTCAATATATAAAGTGACTTTTTTGCTATGAAATTTAGCTAGCTCCACTAATGGCTGGCAATAGCAGACATGGATGTATAAACTATAGAATATATATTCAACTTCAATGGATGCTCTCCACTGAAAATGGTTAATTTAAGGTCTGAAGGAGGCGCGTGAAGGATTTTGTTCGCGTTCATCTGGCATTTAAAGCTTAACTTGTCGATCAAAAATCCAGCTGAACGGAATGGTAGGTGCTTCCTTTGCCCTTCCTTGGGCTCTCCCTACCAGCCTTCTAATTTTTGGAGCTAGCCCGCAGACATAGTCCTGCGCTTTTCGTCCTTCACCCGAAAGTCCGGTTAATTTCTCCACTTTCCACCTTCCCACCAAGAACTCCAGTATATCTACATAGTCTTTTGCAGTATAGACTCCAAGCCGCTGAGCGACAGCTGAGAAGTGCTCAAACAGATTGTCATCACGCCCATCATACATCAGGTGAGCAGGCATAGAAATCCTCTTCCTCATCATGTCAGCAAACGCCAGAACAGTTGCATCAGGATCAATCTCAAAGAGTTTCTCCACTATTTTGGTGTAGGCAATCTCATGGCGCTTCTCATCTGAGGCAATTGCACCACATATTTGAGCCAACTTCATGTCTCCATGCTCCTTGGCTTGTCTTGCAGTATTCCCATGGGAGATAAAAGTTGCCCTTTCTTGGAATGAAGTGTAGATGAACCCAAGGTAGGGGCTGTTTTCCGTCAGCTGATCCTGTGATAAAACTATTGATTGGCTACCTGGAAAACTCAAGAAGAAAATAATCAAGTTAAACAAGGATCTTACCATTCCAGACCCAATTAAATATTGAATTGTCTTCTCAATTTGCCTCATATCCACTCGTCCAGACAGGTAGAGATACTTGTTGAGAAGGTCGCCATGCCTATTCTCTTCACCAGTCCACGCTCTTATCCAAGTTGCCCAAGAAGTTGGGCTTGCACCTGTTTCATCCCGAACCCCATCAAACGTATTCAATACAGTTTGATAAGTAGGGAGTGCTTCCTCTGTGATCATGTCCCCAACCAGAACAACAATATAATCATCTGGGATCTCTTTTGCTCTTTCCCTAAGCTCCTTAACTTGCTCATCAAATCCATCAGAAGCAGGATCCGGCAAAAAATCCTGTGGTTGCCAACACTTCTCAACTCTCTTAAGATGAATCAAGATATTCTGCTCCGCCCAGTCCTCTAAAGATTTAAACATCTCGATCTTCTGGGGTGACATCGAATGAGAAACTTCAAAAGGCCTTTTCAGATTCTCAACTTTCCTGCATTAAGAAGAAAATGCCAAGAGTTTGTAGTTAACCATTCAAAACGTGTTTACAATGGAGTATATACTCCTTCATGCATAACGCTTCTATATGATAAGCATACAGAAGCTAAGAAGACGACATACTACTATTGCAACGGATTACTCAACAGATGTGTATGACAAATTATTCTCACGTGAAGGACTGACTACTAGTACACAAGTTGGTACTACCTTGGTGCATTCAAATGGTGAACTAGTCAGTACAGAAACAAAGTTCATATACAGCATATTTTGATCAAATTAAAGCACAGCAAACTAGGATAAAGGAAAGACAAAGAAAGAAAGAAGGAAAACATCGAAGTTTGAAACTTTTTGCACAGAAATAAAGAAACCGTTGAACCAAGTTTTGAGCAAAAAAGACATTATGAAGAAACAAAAAAGGATGGCTGCGCACAAAATCCCCATATAAAAGAGCTAAGCACAACCACGGATTGATCCTAAACGAGTAATTATAAAGAACTGTTAAACAATAAAAACATTTTGGCTTTTTTCAGCATCAGACTTGATTATATTGCAAACTGTTTTGCACACAAGAATTCTGACTTGTAAGATAATATAAAACTGTACAAGGAAAACTAGCATCTCTGTTAATGGCTTCGGATGTAAAGTTTTGAGCAATACTGTATCTTGGCAAAATCATAAAACGAAAATGGGAAAACGATGAGCATTGAGGAGAAGCAGAGAAGAAATGTGCTCACTTGGAGCCACACTTGAGGGTGGCAGCCACGTAGAACTTGGGAGATCTGATGCTGGTCATTAAAGGAAGAGCAAAAGAGGGCAACTTTGGGGATTGAGAGACCAGAGGATTGAGCTTGAATGCCATTGCCTAATGTTGGTTCTATTGAATATTGATTTTCTTTGTCTCCACAGAAGGGAGAAAGATGTATCAAATATAGGAAGACTTAGTGGCCTGGAGGTGGTAGTCATCGATGCATTGCAGGTCTTATAAGTTATAATATAATAAAAAACGCTCCAAAAATATTATTGCCAACAGACCACACAGCAGTTTCCAAAAAAAAAAAAAGGGCGTCAAATTCGTGTATATTTTAAAATATTATTATATAATATGAACGACTATTTTTACATAAATTTATAAAAAGGCAAATCTATCAAAAATACATCCAAAATAATAATAATATACAAAAGACACAAAATATAAGTAATATTTTATGGAAATAAATATGTAAATAAGAAAGAAACAAATAAATAAATTTAAGCTAAATACTAAAAAAAAGTAAATCTCTCTTGTTATATAAAACAATATCTAATTAATAATGTTATCAAACATATAATTAGAAGAAAAGTAAAAATTATATTACATAGTAGAGCAAGATGAAAATACCAAGGTTTTAAAAACTAGACTGGAACTACCTAACAAGAGGCTTAAAACATTTAATTAGTCAAAACATTAATTTTAATTAAGCAATTATACGTAATAAAATAAGGGGTGCCCTTCTCTATATCCTGCTTGGAGTGCATGACTGATTTGGTGGGAGAAACAGGCCAGTTTGTGACCTTTCTGAAGAAATTGTTCAGCCTCAGGATTACGTTTCAGGATCTGCCCAACGGCATAAGTAAAAATCAGATTGATCTAAAAAGAGTCACCAAGAAATGTAGATGATGAAGTAGGAATTCTGGGCAATTAATTAACATAGTAACAGGCATGTTAATGCCAACAATTGTAAAACTTGGAGGGCTAACAAATAGAAGACCAAACAAAGATGGATATTACGGAGCAGACAGACGGATGGATAAGGCAAGAACTATCCGGTTTGGTCGGGTTTACTAAAGACAACTCGAAAATATAAACTCATAATATCAGGCTCGACTAGAGCAACTATAGTCATACTTTGGTCGGTTTAGGTCGGCTTAACGTTTCTTTAACCAAATTATACACAGCAACGTGAAAGCGTGCAAGAAGCCACGTAAATTAGCATAATTGTTGTTTCAGACTTTCTTTTTTCTTTTTTCTATAAATAAAGAATTTGTACTCAGTTATTTTTTAGGATAAAAATTTACAAGTTTTTTATAGCCAGCTGACGTTGAGGCGGAGACTCAACACTAGCTTTAAACCCTTTTTTTATTAGAAAAGGATAGATACAAGTCTTGAGTTACTAGTCATACAAACTAAACTTTCGATGTATTCTCTAGGATAGACAAACAACTCACAGGTAAGTTTTGAAATAGATGAATGTTAAGTGCAAGTGAACCGGCATAATTGGCTAACCAATTTACAACCCTATTAGCCTGAAGGTAAACATGTCTCGTTTTCACTAGCTAATAAGTATCGGATCCTTATTATTATATAGAGTTTTGTAAGATCAAGCTACTTCTGATTGCACTTGATAGATTAAGAGTCAAACGCTTGACTTGATATTGTTGACGTGGGAGGGATCGTTTTCACTTTGAGCGTTACTTAATGGATGAGCATGAGTAATTAAGATGGGGGCATTTGGTTCATTCATTTACAGATGGTGATTTCGTCAGTATAATGTTGAAATTGGAATCATTAGCTCTTGTGAAACACACAGCTGATGACCATATGTAGATTTTTTTAATAGTCGGTTGATGTTGAGGCGAAGACTCAACGCTAGCTTTGAACTCTCTCTATTCAGTATGTAGATTCTCGTAAGATCAAACTACTTCTGACAGCACTTGATAGATATAGATTGAGATTCAAACTCTTGACTTGATATTGATAACGCTGGAGGGATCATGTTTTTCCTTGAGCGTTACTTAATAGATAAGCATGAGTAACATGGGGGCATTTGGTTCATTCATTTAGAGATAGTGATTTCATCAGTATAGTGTGGAAATTGGAATCATTAGCTCTTGTGCAACACATAGTTGATGACCATATGTAACATGGGCCACTTTTAAGGAAAAAAAATATCGAATCTTCCAGTCAGGGATGTGAACAAAAGAAAAGAAATGTCCAATGTATGAAACAACAAAATTTATCTTATTTGTTGTTGTAATTAATTAAATTTGTATAAAACATCACTTATGAATTTTAGAATTTACAATATTTTAAAATTAAATTGAAAATTAAATCGACAAGATAAAGTATTTAAATGTTTAAAGGTTTAATCGGTATTAAACCGTCATAAAACCGATATATAATAAATATTAAATAAAATTGAACAAATTAAAATAGGATTAAAGAAGGAGATTATTTTTGCCTATAGAAAATACTAAAATTTAATGGAAGAAAAAGATTATCAAATAAAAAATAACTAGTTTATTCTTATTTATAAAAATTAGTTCTTATTATAAAAATTAGTCAATTAATTAATAAATAAATTGATTTTTAATATAAAAAATTATTGAGTTAAACCAATCTGATAAGTTTAGTAAGATGATTTGACAACATATGGTTCTAGCCAAATCTTTAGAAGGAATACCACACATACTAAATTTGATTTTAATATAGTACTCTATTGATATTGGTTAATACTGGGTAATTTTTAAAGTAAGTTTGTATTATTAATATAATCAAATGGATAATAAATATAAGAATCTAAATCATATAAATTAATATATACTCGTTAACAAAAAATAATAATTACAAGTAAATTAAAAGTAATAAAGACACCATTAAAACTTTTTATTATAATGATTCTTAATTTTGACAATAAAATAATATTATCATGATTATAATTATAGATTAAAAAGATAACTTTTGTCATCTTAATTCTATTTTATAAATTAATTAATTAACAATAATTTAAATTTTACAATATATAATTTATTTTCAATTTACAAAACTTAAAAAATATATATAAATAATGAAAAGAAATCCATATCTATAACCTATAAAGTTAAAATTAAAAAATAATGAAAATTTTAAAGTAAATTTATATTATTAATATAATCAAACAGATACAAAATATAAAAATCTAAATCATATAAATTAAAATATGTTCTTTAAAAAAAATAACTACAATTGAATTAAAAGTAATACATACACCATTAAAAACGTTATTATAATAATTCTTAATCTTGACAATAAAGATGATATTATCATAATTATAAGTACAAATTAAAAAGAAAATGACTTTTTCCATTTTAATTATATTTTATACATACATAAATTAAAAATAAATTTAAATTTTACAATATACAATTTATTTTAAAATTTACAAAAAAATTTTAAAATATAAAAATAACGAAAAGAAATCCATATCTATAAAGCTATAAAAAAGAGAGCGTGAGAGAGTAGCTATGCAATGGGGGTGGAGAGTGGAGGTTTTAAATTTTTTTTTACAAAATAGTATTCGAGATTTTTATAATTTACAGTACCAACCAGTATTTTAAGTAGTGGTTGATACTATTATCTAAAACTATCGGTACTGACCAGTACTTACATATCTAATTTTGTATTTTTTTATTAGTATTAATCTGTACAGTACAAAACACATAATATTAGTTAATGATGATCAAAAGACAGTAATGCAAATATGAGTAAGGAGTGGTCATACTTAATATTAATACAAGTATTTATTTTCATTTTCATTCTACTATTATGATTTTTTATTCTCCTGTTATAGTTATTTTTAATTAACTTAAAAAGATTTAATTAAAAACTTTACTAATTTTTTAAATAAATTCTTTAACAGAGACTTAAAGTGATAAATTAAATCAATTTGAAAATGATTTAGAAATTACTCACGGACAATTCTCCTTTGCAAGTTAACATGATCAAAATAAAATTCACATCACGACGTCGTGTATTCACTCATTAAGTATATATACTAAGGACGAGTTGGGATGGACGACCACGCAATCCATCCCAACCGCCCATTTAATCCAAC
>JANIJF010000005.1:10755371-10777344 GCA_024520955.1 Erythroxylum bequaertii
AAGATAAAGATCCCAGACAAATACGATGATGATAATATACCATACTTGCATGGATATAATAAGGTTTCAGAAGTGTCCCATTAGCCGCTGCATTATGAAATGCAATCAGATCAGGTAAAGTCCCATTTTCCGCTCGAATGCGGTCCAATATATTTGGCAAGGGCTGAGCAAACTGCTGAAATAGAGTCGCCGAATCATCAGGAGCTTCACGACGTGATAATGCGTCGGCAACACGATTAGAAAGACCCGTTTTGTATTCAATGCGGAATTTAAAACCCATGAGTTTCCGGACATAAAATTGTTGATCCGACGTTTGCACCACCTGAAATAAGAGCTCCTTAAGGCTCCTTTGATCAGTCCTGATGACGAGTTCACGTCCCAACAAGTATTGACGCCACTTGTGAACGGCTTCTACTACATGAGCAACCCGAGTGTCGAGAGAAAAATCCACAAGGCAAAGAGAGCCTGAAAATATGCACTATGTCAAGGAGAAAAATTACAATTGTTTTTCTCTCTCTCATACCAACCCTAGGACTAATGAAGAGTATAGTAGTAATATAACCCTAAGGTAGAAAACCTACACATAATAGGAATTTGGAAATAGTGTCAAAAAAGGAAAGAAAACCTACATAGGGTAAGAATTTACACAATGTTGGAATCTTGAAGACTTAGGTCATTATCCCAACAGGTTACATCTTTACTAAGTATAGCTTTATGAACACTAGCGTCAGGACACCATAAGCAATAACCTTTAACACCAAAATCATAGCCCAAGAAAATGCACATTTTAGCACGAGGAGATAACTTTCTTTCATTGATATGAACATATGCAAGACAACTAAAATTTTTTAAATTAGAATAATTAATAGAGTTATTGGTCCATACTTATGGAATTTTATCATCAAATGATCTATGAAGCAAACGATTCACTAAATAAGTTGCAATAGAAATAACTTCAACCCATAGATCACGTTAGTGCCACAACCGAGCAATAAAGAGCATACATCAAGCTTTTTCTAGTAGTGTATGGTTCATCTTTTCCACAATGTCATTTTGTTGGGGCTTGCCAACTAAAGTCTTATGTCCAGCAATGCCCTCTTACCTTCAAAAAAATTCAAACTTATGTTCAAAAAAATAAGGACCATTATCAGTACAAAACATTTTCACCTGTTTTCCCGTTTGGTTCTTTATTAAGATCTTCCACTCCTTAAAAGTGATCAAAGCTTCATTCTTATATTTTAAGAAACGAACCCAGACTTTGCATGAAAAATAATCAATTATGGTCATGAGATAACTTTTTCCTCCTAAGGGGGAAGCTTGGAAGGATCCCCAAAGATCGGAATGAATGTAATCAAGCGTGCCCTTGGTCTTATGAAAACCTGTAGAAAAACTTTCTTTTGTTTTCCAAAAGCACAATATTCACAAAAATCAATATTATTAATGTTTTGGCCATCAAACAAACTACGTTTGCATAAAATTGGCATGCATTTGTCCCAAATGATCCAAACGCATGTGCAAAAGTTTGGTTACATTAGAGTGGAGAGTAGAGGATATAACTCCTCTTGAGCCATGTAGTAGTAAAACCTTGCAAAATATATAGGCTACCACAACGAGTACCTTTCAATAACGCAAGAGCTCCTTTAATTACCTTTAAAACTTCACCTTGAGTGAAGTACTTACAACCAAGAGATTTAAGTGTATCGAGAGAGATGAGATCTCTTTTTAAATCAGGGACATGTCTTACTTCGGTCAAGATACGAATGACACCATCATGTGTGTTAATCTTGACTGTACCTTTGCCAATAACTTTGCATTGAGAACTATTGCCCATAAAATTAAAGTCACCATCATATGGCTCGTAGGTTCAAACCAATCCTTATGAGGACTTATATGAAACATACAACTCAAATCCATTATCCACTTATTCTTCAACCTTTGCTCAATGTAAATAGCTAAAAGAACATCACCCTCAAAATCTATGTCAAGAATGCTAGCCTCAACAAACTTTTCTTATTACTAACCCTTAGCCTTCACTTCTCTGTCATTTTTATTTTTCAACTTATAGCAATCACAAATCTCATGCCCTTACTTCTTAAAATAATAACACTTTTGCCTCTAGATTTTGACCTACCTTTCTTTATTTTTTCCTCTAGATTTTAACCTACCTTTCTTCTTATTCTTACTTTTATTTCCCCTCTCATGGGTGCTTCCCCTAACAATCAAACCTTTACCTTGAGGCACTAATGAGCTTTCATTGTCAATTTTTTTCTTAGACAACAAGTTTGTTGTAGCTTCCTCAAAGCAACAATGTATCACAAATGCCATACAACATGATTTCTTTAAAATGCCTATATGAAGGGGGAAGTGAGCAAACAAGCAAAACTGATTTATCCCCATCATCAATATTCACATTAAGATTTTCAAGGTCAATCAAGATATAATTGAACTCATCTAGGTGAGATTGGACAGAGGTACCTTCTTACATTTGAATGGTGAAAAAAACATTCCTTAAAACGAAGCTTATTGGATAGGCTCTTTGTCATCTAAAGTGATTCCAATTTCAACTAGAACCCAGCCGTCATAGTTTCATTAGTCACCTCGCGTAGAACTTCTTGAGAATAACATAGTTGAACTGTCGAAAGGCCTTTCTCATTGAGGTCCTCCCATTGTCCATTGGTCATAGTGTCTAGCTTCTTAGATATTAAGTTCAAGGCTTTCAATCTATGTTGTGTAAGACTAACGTTCATCTGAGCACGCCAAACTCCGAAACTAATCTTTCTGTCAAATATCTCAACGTCAAACTTAGTGAGAATTAATATAGTGAACTACTCCTTAATTGAGATTAACAAGGCTCTGAAACCAATTTGTGGACCAAAGTTTAAGGAATAAATGTAAAAACACAATCAAAGGGAACTACAGAAAAAAAAACACAAGAAATTTAAAGAAGCACAAAAATTACATTAAACCCACGGGGCAAAGAACTAATTTCACAATGTTCAAAAGACGGTTGCAAAGTGTTAAAAAACTCTTAAATAACTTTCTTTAGTCTGTCGACGGCTGAGAAATTTTCACTCACGCTCAAAAAACAAGTCTCACAGGATATATTTATACAAGTTGAGAAGAAGAAGAAGGTCCAATACATATTGTGTCAGCTACACAACAAAAATTATGTTACACAACAAAAGGACATATTGTGCTAGCTACAGCTTGTATTATCCTCCTAGATGTCAGATAAAAACAAGGGTGCTGTGGAGAGACACAATCTGTGTCCAAGAAACGAAAAAATTGCCGATAATCCTAACAACCCCGTCGTACTACTCCCATCAGATTACAAAATACTTGCTTTTTGTGCTATTTTCTTTTTATATATCTCTTTTTTGCCTTCTTTTGTTTTTTTATTTTTCTTTTCTGTTTTGCCTTTTACAAGGAACTAAACATGATGAATTTAGTCATTTACTCCTTTCAAGGCAAGGAATTTATGTCAGCAGCCACAGCCTAACGTAGAGGAACTAAATACCTTCTCAATCATTATGACTAGCAGGAAAACTAAAACGAAAAAAAAAGTTGATAAACTAGAGATTCTGAAGAGAAAAAGAAGAGGGTCTACGAGTAGAAGTACACAATATGATGAATGCAATTAAAAAAAAAATTCATGATAGCTTTTCAATCCCTGTGACACTCAATCCATCATTTCCTATCTGTTTCTTCATTATTTTACATCACCAATCACATGCACTCAATCAAATTAACACCAACAAAAAAAGACAACAAGAAGAAGAAGAAGAAAAAATGTTAAGATATAAGAATACGAATCACACAAATCGGTTAAATGGCTTTCTTCCAACTGTAGCGGGCATCGAGACTGTTGAATCTACACTCAAATCTCCTATTGATTGCACTGACTGATGCTTATCATCTAAACCCTTTTGGGAACTGGAATCCTTGCCAGAGAACAAGGAACCTTTGTTCCATTTAAAGGATCTAACGCCTTGTGTTAGGGGGAATGAAAGCCTCCTCTTTTCACTGCTTGGCGTCGCTGGAAAACTCTCCCTGGGATTGCTGCTAGGTCTTACTTTGGCCTTGGCTGCAACTGTAGGAACCATGTAGTTTGGAACTGAAAATGGGGGGCAGCTCATGAGGCTATCGTCATCCTTTAGTGGAAAGTCAAAGGGAGATTCAGCTCCCGTAGCTCTTGCTTTTGAATACTTGGAGAAGCTGGGGCTGTTTGCTTGTGATGTTCTATGCAGAGGAGTTCTTGATGGTCTTGTTGGAACAAATGCAGTTGATTTTGTCGAGCGGGGTGTTGGTGTATCCATATTATCAAACCCCAACTGCTGTTGCCTGTGACTACCTGACGGAGGCCGAGGGCTAGGCTTTAGCTCAGATTGAGGTCTTGGTGAAGTAACTTGAAAATTCTTGAAGGCTAGGCTCTCGGGAGCATTTGCTGAAGGTATCTGTCGTTCTAACCAGTTCCACCACCATGGAAATCCATTGGCTCGAATATCTGTTAGAGCTGATGGAGTGGACCTTGGAGTACCTTTCCACGACTGTTAGCAAAAAGGAAACAAGAATATCACTAGTTGCAACTTCTCAAAGCAACAGCTGACTTTATGCTAATTATAAGGCAGTATTTTATCCCTAAATCATTGAAGATGCAGAATTCAGCCAACTGCATCTTTGGTGTTCTCTTTTTCATTTTCTGTCCCAATCAGAATGTCTAGTAAGATTCTTACAGTTCACACTTCATATATTAAAATAATCTGCAGGCTGTGTGCTTTCGCCAAGAGTTGCATAATGTATTTGACTAACAGATATGAGCTTTGTCCTATGCAGGAAGTTCATTAGCTTTACATTGCTCTAGCATAATTGTTGTTCTACTTTCCATAATTATCTTCGATCTGAAGAATTCTAGTGATTTCCAGATAAAGGTTACAGACTAGAAATCTAATGTTCGAAGACCTGTGAATGCAAGGATCTATTCTCACTAATTCATATGGTGAATTCAAGTTCTTCCCCAAAAGTTTTTGGGATGAGAAATGAGGATATGAAAGAACCAGAAAAATAACGCTGGATATCTATCACGAAGAATTCAATTCCGAGCATCGTGTACTGCATAAAGTATAATACCTGGTGGGAATAAGAATAGGCCATTTGTCTTTCTCTCTTAACAACTCCCTCCACCTTTCTCTGCATCCTTGCTTCAATTTCTTCTTTTGTCAACAAGCTGTCATCCCAGTCTTCGTTACCTGTCTCAGACTACATGAATGATCCCAGTTATTATATATACTTACCACTGGATTGCTTTTGCACGCGTAGTTTGGACAAAGAACTTGGAATCTAATATTTAACGTAAAGAAAATTAATAAGAAACTTACTGCCTGGCTCCATTTGCCCACGGCACTCTCTACTTCTTTTCCATTCTTATATTGAGCTTGACGTCGTGCTTGATTTTCTAACATCTGGATCCTTCGTGACTGAATCTGGGATTGGACACGCACTAAGAGCTGCATATACTTCATCGCATTCATAGTTTGTCGCTTTACATTCTGTCCTCTAATTACTCCTTGAAGTCTCACTAAGCCTTTCAGAGCTCTGAAGCTCCTTCTTGCCTGCACAATAGTTGCATAACAGGTTGAATTAAAGATGTACTAATAGAAAAGAGCATAAAAATTCTATAGCATTCCTGCTGAAACAGTTGTCAACACCAAAACCAAGTAGAGTCTAACTTAAACTTGATTCAACGTGTTGGTAAACTTGTTGTACCCTGAAAATAGTGAGGGGCAAGTTCATTTAAGATCATTAAATCAGTCTTAATTTCGATCTTGAAATGTATGACCCAATTACAGTG
This sequence comes from Erythroxylum bequaertii, assembly GCA_024520955.1. NCBI lineage: Eukaryota > Viridiplantae > Streptophyta > Magnoliopsida > Malpighiales > Erythroxylaceae > Erythroxylum > Erythroxylum bequaertii. The sequence goes on from JANIJF010000005.1 coordinate 10,761,220, forward strand.
ACTCTGGAACATGTTATGTCAACTTCTCAAAAATAGGATTTTAAAATTTAAACCTACAAATAGTATGTGCTTCATTTCCTAAGTTCCAGCTTCAATGAAAATAAATTGGGATATTTTCCAAGATTAGTTATATATATGTATTGGATCATATTTTCTCATAATGCAATTAATGAAGGCAAAGAGAAGCTTACAGCATAGCCTCTATATGCTGCTTGGATCTTTGTAGCTGAAGCATGGTGGTTCCTTAAAGTTGGTTCTGGCCTATAGTATGTCTCTTTCTGACGATTGACATTCTTAGGAGAAACTGGTCTTGCAGAAGAAGTCCTTGGAGATGCTGCTCTGGAAGAAGAAACTCTTGGTGATGCAGGCTTAGGGGAAGCAGTTCTTGGAGAAGGAGCTCTAGGAGATGTAACTCTTTGAGAAGGAACCCTTGGCGAAGCGAGTTTTGAAGGTACAAAAGGAGGTGTTTCGGGTTGGTCAAGCGATGATGGAGGCCTGAAGATTAACTTATGCTCTCTTGCTGCATCATCCAAGATTTTCTCAATACTACTTGGTTCTCTAAAGAGGGGAATGAATGAATTGGTCTCTCCATGCCTTCGTCTTGCTAGCCCCTTCTTCTTCTCTTTTGAACTCTTCTTCTCTGATTCCTGCAATACCAAACTGTCATTCAGCATGTCTTGAACACTTGGGTTCCTTCCTTACATTGGAGATAATTAGCAAGGCAAACAATTGAAAAGGAAAAAACACATCTTTTTCGTCAATTTAAATCATCAGACAATACTACAAACCATATACATCAAACACTTCCAATCCAGTAGAAACCCAAGTTCTTTTATTATGAGTGGAATGTAGTTAAAACTTAGAAATGGTGTTGTTTGTCCGTGATGCTTCAGCTGATTAATAACCATTTGGCAAACAGATTGCAAAACCGAAAATTCAAAATTAATAAATTTGATGATGATTGACATAATTCAATATTTCGAGAGGAAAAATCATAAAGAATACTACTTACATTGGCTAGTTTGTCCTTGGAGTGGGGTAGAAAGACCCTCTTGATGGCAGAAAACCAACTCCCTTTCTTTCCCATGATCCGAGCATTACTATCTCCACCTGAGCAAATTCTATAATCAATTGTCTGCAGAACCAAGCCTAATCAAACTCATCTGTATATGTACCAATTTAAAAACTTAAACAGAAGAAAAGAATTCCAACTAAAAAAGTTATGATCATAATTTATAAAGTTATTGTCTATTCCAATGCAGAACTGCAACAGATAAGAGATACGAGTCAAAATTCAACCAGATAAACAGAAGATTGATAAAGCCTTCATGTGATCTGTATATCCTCTTCAACAAGCATTCTGAAAAGAAGACTAGGTTTAAGCATAGTAAAGAGACACATAGCGGAATATTTTGGATAAATAAGTTAATTAATGAAAGCAGAAGCAGAGAAGAAGAATAAGAAGAAGAAACAAAAGAGGACAAAAATGTCCTGCAAATCATTTTTGGAGAGAAGGGGGCTTATGCGCCACTTGTTTGTAAGTTGAGAGTTAAAAACAGAGTCGAATATTATATAGCTAAAATCAATCGAAGTTACAAACAAACACATACTGCCAAAGCCGAATCCTTCCTGGATCACCTCAATTTATATTGTAATTTAGAAGGGCGCCGAGTCTTTGACAAGCTTACAAGGTTGTCTGACCAAAACAAGGGTAAGGCAAAGTGGAAAACAATTTAGCTACAAAACAACCAGAAGATGAGAGAGAAATTTGCAGAGACATTCTACGTATTCAGCTCAAAGACAATTACAAGTCTCCAAGAGAAACAATTTGTTTATGGCTGTACAGATGATTAGAACTGACATTTGAAAGACAAAAGGGGACTCGAAGAGACAAGAAATTTGACAGAATCACCTAAAACATCATCAGAACAGTATCAAACTCTCATACAAAATTCCACCTTTACGACTACTCTCTTTATTTCTCCAAAGTATATGCAGGACTAACACGTACACACACCAAAAACATCACATGATCATAATAAACAACATATTTGAAACACACCCAAAAAAGCTCACACGAACAGAGATCACACAGAAACTGGGATCACATAAATTTAGTACATATGGACGTACCTTACTTAAGACCCAGTTTTGCAAAGACCTCGTAAGAGCTGTTTAGAAGCAAAAGAGAGGACAGAAAAAAAAAAAAGAAGCCAGAGAAGACTCTCTCTTTCTCTCTCTAGGCTTCCTCTCCTTTCCTACAAAACATTCTGTTGTTTTCTGTATAAAACTCGTTTTTACTTGGTCATGTGTTTTGTGTTTTGGTTATATATAAATCTATCCATCTACTTTCTTTAGAAATTAGAACCCAAAAGCTCTAATCTTTCTCTCTCCCCGCGTACAGAAACTTCCAATCAGGTTCTTGCATCTGCGAATTAACCTTCCTTGCGCTCATCACGACATTTCTCAACCTTTTTGGTGGGTTTCCAACATATTTCATTTTCTTGTTGATGATGTGTGAGTTGGATTTATATATTTCATCTTAGCTTGGTGATCATGATTAAGAGCGAGCGAGAGAGAGAGAGAGGGATGACCGCTTTGTCACTCAATGTTGCCAACTTCAACTAACTTTACTTCAATGGGACGACTATTCAGACTGCAACTATCCTTAAACGGTTAGGTTGGTTGGGTAATAATAATATTTCTCCCTCTACTCTTTTTTAAATTTTCCATTTCATTTACCTTAATTATTATTTTTATTATTATAGTATTTTCCCTATCCATTGCGTTGCCACGAGAATGGTTTTTGGTCGCCACCCAAAATGTTCTCTCAAGAATATCTCCATTCTTCTTTCTATATTTCCCACGCGCAGTCTTCTCACGCGTGCAATTAACGATCCACTTGTGAAGACTGTATTTTTTATAATTAAAAAAACTCTTATGTTTGAAATACTTGAGTTTTTAAATTTTATTTTTTTCTATTGACCATAAAAGGTAATTTTTGAATTTTTTAACATGAATAATGAACCGCACGGAATTTTTTTAATTTAGTGCTCAATCTTTTAAATTTTTTGGATCAAGTGACCAATTTTTTAAAGTCTTAACAATTCAATGCAAAACATTAACTTTTATTAATAAAACGAATCGATAGAGATTTATGTGGTATTTAGTGGGTATATCACATCATAAATAACGACCTTTTTTATTTGATTTATATAAGTTTTAAAATGTTAATTACTAGATTGGAAATTTTTACAAATTTATCGTTGTGATAATATTTTTAATATTAAATTTAGGACTTATATTCTATATAAATGTTATATGAGAGAATGAACAAAATAAGTTCACGGTCCAATATTATGAAAATACTTGGGCCAAAGCAATTAAGAAAAAATTTGAAATAATGAAAATTTGTTAAGATAATTTAAAAATTAGCATGGTAAAAATCAATTCAATTAAAATTATAAACTTTATACATCCGTACAAATTTGATCGTCCAAATTATTTTGACTATTGAATAAAATTAAAGTACAAAATGATAATTAATTATTAATTATAGGGAAAAAATTTAAAAGGCACGAAATCGTCTGTTCCATAATCCCTGTTCGCATCCTGCGCCATCAACATATTTAGCTTTGTCTTATTTATTTATTGTTAAATGCGAGGATGCTGTGCAATGGCACAGGCCCAGGGTGACGATTTCATCTCCCACAAAAGTTATTTGCGGTTGGACATCCCCATTTTCAAGATGTTGTGTACAATTGTTTGCCATTTGTCCATGAACCATGAACTTGAGAGGTGGAGAAGACAAAGTCTATCGTCTTCTTTGATTCCATTTGCTTGACCTTACTGAGACTGGGTCTACCCAAACCTGTCTTTTGTTTTTGGCTTTTCTCTTGGCGTATGACTGGGACTGAATACCCACAACTCTTTAACCAAAATGCAAGTTAAATGGAGGAGTTTTAGAACCAACAATAAAACGAATATATAACTTTTTTTCTTTATAAAATAAATATCTTATTAAGGAATAAAACGTGAAGTGAATTATAAGGAATGACGTAATCTTCTTGTGACATGAATAACTTCAGCTAAAAACAAGCTCATGACAGTGTTCAAATTACATTATCATTGGTTGGTATGGCTATTTCCTCCATTCCCGGAGTTTTCTGCAAAATGAGTTTATAACACCTTACTACTACTCAAATAGAAAGGACACGAAAACGAGAAAGATCAAGACTGACAAGTTTAACATTGAACTTGAAGAAGGAGTACAAATTATTAAGGAAAACGAAAGTAATAAGTTTATATTGATATTCTAAAAAAGGAAAAGAAAAGCTTATGTTTCGTGCAGGTTATTTGAGACACTGATTTATCATTTAGCTCTGCCATGGAGGCAGGGGGTTGCAGAGGAGTTGTCTGTGATGGCCACCACCCCAGCAGAGGTGCGTGAAGAGATTATGACCTCTGATGTGTGGGGGCCTATTTGTGATGATGATCAAAATGTGCTCCCAAATATGATCCGTGTGATGTTGACCATTCGATCAGAATAAAATGCGCGATGTCCAAACTTTAGCCTGGGGTAACAGTACAGAAGTTTGAATGAATCATCCCATTTGGTTCTTGACTCTGTGAGCTGCAATATAAATATAATCTGGTAAAGGTCAACCAAAAGTTGTTCCAACAAGCTAACTTCGGATTCCACTTGCACTGAATGTAGATTTTGTTTCCGATTTTTTATTTGAAGAAACTGGAAATTTTTATATGAACAAAACATGTAAAAGTAATACCAAATGCATTCACAAAGTCAAGTTTGATGAGGGTAAACAAACAGTGAACTAAGCATGGATTCATGCTTCGGATTAGAATCCAAAGCTACGCTATCGTGAGAAACACGGTTCAAAAACTCGGTTAGACTTTAGACCATGACCATTTTCAGGGCAAAGATGACTTCGTTTTGTACACAGCTAGATTAGAATTTGACGATAGGTCAAGAGACTTGTGATCATTTTAAACCACATTATTATAAGGGTTAAAATTCACGTAATGTCACCCGTGATTCTTAATTTTTAAAGGTATTTGTGAATTAGATTACGGCTAGAAATTAACGAGTTTGAATTACAAAAATAATTTTTTATAAAAATTAAAAAAATATCATGTACAATTAATAATTTTTCTTCAATCCTTAGAAGAAAAAGGGTGTAAAGTCTTTTCGGTCAAATTTGCCCTATTATTTGACTACCCATTTGTTAGGGAACCTTGTTCTTTAAATGAGAAAGGGACTTGTATAATTTAATTTGGTCCCTTGCACATTGTAATTAACGATGCTATGATTATGTTGCTTCAACTAATAACTGGTTTGTAGAAGCATTAATTTCAATTAAAGGGGTCCATGTTCCATTTATTTTCTGTGGTATCAAAGATGAGAATATTGTTGGTAATTTATTTTTTACCACTCTTCTGTGCCTTTTTCTCATTTTATTTAATAATACGTAATTTTACTCTTAAAAAATAGGATAAAAATTTATTAATAACCCTCATTTTCTACCAATCTTTCGTGCCTTTTCGATACTTCAAGGAAAGGGAAAGTATTCAGAAACCATGGACCTTTACTTTCATAGAATCTTCGTTCTAAAGTATCCAAGAGCCAACCATACTGCGCATTGGGCTACATATACTGAAACAGCCCTTAGGAATAAGGAATGAATTGAGACCTTTTATTGTTTTTTTGGATGGAATGTCAATTTCATTCTTTAACATTAATTAATTAATTAACGTTAAAGTAAACTTATTAGACTCTGACACTTCAACAAAATAGTTTTGAAATTTTAATTAAAAACACTAAATATAGATAAAACTTATTAGATAAGAACACATTCCAACCAATTCTCAAAAAATAAAAATTGGCATCAAATGCGAACTAGTAACTAATCCCAATATTGCAATATTGAAAAAATATACATATAGACAAAAAATCTCAAATAGTTTTGATCATAAGTTATATAATTGTCACTATTAAAAAGAACCAACGTTCCAATCGTAGTAATTAATATTGAAAAAATAGAGATAAGTGGGTGGATTAAGTGGCCGAACTCTAAAGAAAAAACTTTTTTAAGGGTCCAAGATTATACATATTGATAAATAGAATTGCTAAAAAGTAAAAAAAAAACATTAGTTATGAAAATTGAATTATAAAACTATTGGAAATGATAAAATAGTGATATATGAAAATCTCTAAATATAATAATTATGTTAATTATAATACATATATACAATAGTAAGCAATCAATCTCTTGTATTAAAGAAATGTTAGAAAAGGCAAGGAAATTTTGAGTTTCTTTCAATTGAATTTGACATTTGACATCATTAATATATGCAATCATGTTAATTAAATCTTATAATTATATGAAAGATTTTCCCATCGAAACAAGAACCTAGACTGTGAAGCAAGTAGCTAGGAATGCGGTTCGTTTAGTGACACGATCACATAGAAAAAATGATTGAAGTGGGAAAATATAGTTCAAGCGAGTATAGATATGGTAGTTGACAAAACCAACAAGGAGATTTACTTGTCTTGAGGGAACAAAATCACCAAACTTCTGTGATTTCGACATTGATTAAGTAACCACAACTCGTGTTCTTCAAGTTCTCATTTTTTAGGATTTAAAGTGGCGTATAAGCAATGACCAAACATAGCAGTTGGTAGTTAACCTAAGTTCCATGGCTGTTTCGGAAGTTTAATTGAAGTTCAAGGAAAATTGAGAAAAGGGAAGCATGAAAGAAAGGCCAAAAGAGATGGAAGAATGAAATGTATTAACCTCAACCTCGTTCTTGTCTACAGGTTTATACACTAGAATTGTTGATGAACTATTTGTTCTACTAATTGCAACCTATGTGACCATAGCCACTTTCTTAAATTGCTACTCATGTGATCAGTTGATCAATACAATTATGATTATAGTGGATCAGAATCGATTAAATGGTAGAAAACAGCAATTACAAAACATCCCAAGCTAGTTTAGATTGCTAATTAACAATGAAAAATGATTGAAGTGGAAAAACTCTCAAAATTTTAGTTTGAAATCAGTTGGCAAAGCTTCAGATACATTTTCTTGATCACAAACACTTTTCTTTAACATTCTTCTTCCTCAGCCAAGACCATTCTACTTAGAGGACTTGGTCCAAGCTTCTTCCTTCTCATCATTTGCCTTCTCCTAATCACTTCCATTTCATTCCTTCTTCTAACTTGCATCATTGCCTCTTCTTCCAACACAAACCTCCTCATCAACACATCGTCTGTCAACGACTTTCCCCGGAAAATCCTCCTCCCTTCCGTGCTCAGCCTCGCACTCAGCGTCCTCTCCGCTGGCCTGGGCGTCACCGACATGGGAAATATTGGTTTCGATCTGGGGTAGCTGTTGCTTCTTCTAGGCTGAACATGGTCAGCCCTGAAAACCTCATCGTAGGAAGATATAGGCGCACATAGACAAACCCTAGTGAAGGAAGTTGCAACCCGAAGAGAGCTGCATTTTTTCAGTCTCTCTCTGTTAGTGTTGGTTTCAGTGGACTTGGTGTTAATAGTCCTCCATTCTGTGACGTTTTTAGACTTGGAATTGGAAACCGTGGTTCTCAAAAGGTTGGCATTAGCAGCTATCCGGGGGGTGGTTGCCGGAATCTCTGTGGGCTTTGTGAGACTGGTTTTCCACCGAGTGGCCATCTCCATTGCTCTTTGATACCAAGGTTTCCTAAGATACAAACAATACATGTGATTTCATATGGTTCAGTTCCCGCTAGCTTCTAAAAATGCATGATGTTTCAAAGCATTTCAATGAAGAAAGAAAAGGCATCTAGGCCACCTTGAGAAAAGACACAGCTTATTATAATGGACTGGGATTTTCATAGCATAGGACATCTGCGGAAAATGGAAGATAGCTAACAATTTCAATCAGACGTCGACGGAGTTTCTTGTTATAGTCCATCAATTTCTAATCAGAATGCATAAATATGTATATGGCCACTTTCAATGTATTTGGCATTATCTAATTTATCTAAAGATTAAGTATATTCCTAATTTATCCTTTTTTCCCTAATTTACTATGTAATCTTCTCGTTAATCAAACTTAAGCAAATGACCCATTTTTGGCATTCACTTCGTCTGCTTGCGGATTCTCCATTAGAAAACAAAACAAAACAAAACACAAGACTCCGCAAATATTCAGAACGGTCAACAGAATGTTTCACGAATGGTAAGTTCATTGTGGGCTTCAAAATGCCACTATGTATAGGGCCCGTTGATCTATTTGAACTAGGCCTAGAGGCTAGAAGGAAGTGGGCATGCTGGGTCAAGTTTCTGTATGTTCTATAAAATAAAAGTCCACATGCCAATGTCAGAATGTGGTTACTAAATGAGTTGTAATCAAAACAGGCAAAAGCAGATATTATCAAATTGTGAAAGTGAAATATGACCGGAGTAAGGACTTCGATGATCATATTCATATACATTTTACATGGCTACCATGTAAAAGCACACAAATTTGTCACTTGACAGGAGTTAAAACATCTACATGCATATTTTTCCTGTCAATCAAGAAAAATAATAACATGGGAAAGATTTACAGGCCTGTTGGCATTGTTTCACCAGTTGCTCAGTTGCGAATATGAGCTTAAGTGTTGCATGCAACAGAGGAATACACAATTCGTGCAAGAATGAGAAAGAAAGTGGGAAACAAAGAAAGGTGCTAGCTTTTTGTTCTGTGCATACCTTGTGCATGAGGTCTTTGGATCTGGCATGAACAAAGAGAAAATGGAGCAGGAGGAGGGCGAGCTGAGAGGAACAGAAGAAGAAGGAAGTTCATTTGATTTGGGTTTGGGTGTTGAAGAGAAAGGAATGTCCCTTTTTTCTTCTTTTGGCCTACAAATATTTTGTAATGGGTTGCCAAAATATGCTTCTTTTCATTAATTTTACTCCATTCTTTGTTGCCAACACCCTCTTCTTTTGCATTGGCAGGAATGATTCCTACTGATATAGAAAAGCTGAAAGAGGGAGAAAGGGATGAGGAGAGTTTCAAATTTCAAAAACAAAGCGAGTAAATTGCTGCTTTTAATGCAATTAGTAGGGTGCCCCCCCATGTTCACTTTAAAATGGAAAGCCTGATCCAATTGATTACTTTCTGAGCATAGTGTGTATACAAATAATAATTTTTACATGGAAGGCACTTGTTATCATGTTCTTGGCCTTTGAGTTATTGCGTGCTGAGTAACAGAGTCAGTGAGATCAGTTGGGGCATGAATTTGGGTACCCCTGCCTTTGTTTTGAAAGAATGATAAGCAGCTTAAAGGAAACACTTCTTTGTTGATCATACTTAACTTGCAAAACATAAGTTAAAATTGCAGATCACAATTACAAATAATAAAGAGGTAAATACCATGGAATAGGGCTTTCGTCACTATAATTTAAAGTAATTATAATCATAAGTTTTATAATTAATCCAATTGTAAGTGTTGGATTAGATTGTGATTTGAAAAATCTTGAAAGGTCAGTGGAAAAGGAGCCAGAGATGCTGTCTTTCTTTTCTTTTCTTTATTACAACTTTTCCTCTGGCATTTCAAGTAAAAAAAAAAACTATATTTCTATATTTTCTATCGTAATTATGAATATAATAGCATGTACTTATCGAGCCTTGAAAGTTTTGATTGTAGTACAAGCCATGTATAACATGTGAAAATAGGAAGATGAGATGCTTCAGATCCAATGCATTTTATATATAATTTGTTAATGGATGGCATCATGATTCATATGTGACTGATGATGTTTTATCCTGAACTACAACAAGCTGCTGCAAAGAGAAAAAAGACACGATGATTGGTGATGCTAACTTAGATGTTTCGATCCTCTCTCTCTCTAATTAATCAATCTCTGATCTCTCTCAAAAGTAGATTGTATTCTATTTTATTAGAGAAATACATGAAGGCGTGTCTTTCCAATTGCTCACAAAGGCACACTTTTAGCTATGAATAGAACAAGTTGACAAGATGATTAATGGGATCTGCTTGAAGAGAAGAGTTTAGAGTTCCTTTTATTCAAAAAGAGGGGCCGGCTTAAACACCTACTAGTGACCGTTTTGAGATACTCAAAGGTCAAAGCAAGGTAAAAGTAAATCAAACTTAGAGAAACTTTGGATACCATGTTCAATAATTGCCGTCTGTATTGCTATGCGCACATAAAATGTAATTACATTGAGGGTTGAGTGAACATTATTTGGAAATTGCCTTTTCAGGTCAAAAGGTGATGGGGGTTTGTAGTCTTATCATTTGCTTTTGTACGTAGTAGACCATTAGACATCATTTGGTTCCCTTTAGATAGGAAATGCAGTCCCCCCCACCACAGAAAAATAAAGATACCAGTAACTTCGTAAACTTTAAAAACTCTTGTGGAAGATGAATCATACAGCTTTAACTGAAAACAATGTCAGGTGACCATTTGCAAGCTTTGGACAATCCTCAAAATTGGTTTTTGAAAAAGTGTTTAAAATGGATCGGCTAAATTCTGTGTCAAGTTTGAGATTATTGATGAAGCTATGCTTTTCCTTTCCCCTTTAACAGTCGAAGCGAAGAATTTATGTGCGTCAAATGATCGCACGTGCAACTTCTGACATCAGTCGAGCGATAAATGGCCCCCGAACCCATCCAAAGACTCCACTCAGGTAGGCCATCTTGGAATACAGCTCTTTTCCGAAGCTGACACCGTTAGCCCAGGTCCAAATCCAATGTGGAGAGCCTGACATTTCAAAAGGGTGTACTGATAAATGAGTTAAAGCTCTTGATTCTTAAATCTTACAACGCGTTTGATCACTTTCTCGCACGGATAAAACGAGACAAAAATTTAAAAATAAAATAAAATAAAAATTAAAGATAGTGAAGTGTTTAGTTGTGATAGATAAAACAGATAAAATTGTCTTCTTCTTAATAATAAAAATGTGTTTGGTTGTAGTTGACAAAATATAAAAACAGTGTCAATTACTAAAATACTCCTACAGTATAATATGATTGGAAATATATAATTCATTGATTATTTTAAAACAAATGATTTGTACTAGTAAAAAATTTAACAAATAATAATAATAACAATAACAATAGGAAATTAATTTCGTATAATAATAATAATAATAATAATAATAATAATAATAATAATAATAAATAAAAATTTATAATAATAATAATACTGAGTTTAATAATATAATTAAGAATAAAACATTTGCTTATGTGGGAGGAGGGGTATTTTTGGAAATTGCTTATGTGTTTTATCTCGGAGACGGAGACAAGAAATTTTGTCCTTCGGTTTTGGAAGGAACAAAAACTTTTGTTTCTGTCATCCGGAGATAGAGGACAAAACTCTGGAGACAGCAACCAAACATGAAGGAGGGACAAGATTTTTATGCTTTGTCTTCTGTCCCCACTAACAGGGACAGCAACCAAACACTGCGTTAGTTTCACTTCTACAAGCTCTGTCCCTTTAACTTGTATAAGTTTTCACCTATCCTTTCTCTTTTTATAACTATAGATCCATCTTGAATTATCTTCAAAATATTGCTGATAATTTTTATTTTTCATCTAAGATCATCTTGTCATCTTAAAGACAAAAAATTCTTCTTTAAGCCCTCCACATATTGTATCTTAAATAGTATAAAACTGTACCATTGTGCATCTTTAGCTTAAGAGTTGTAATACCAGTAACTTTTGAAGAATAATCATCATAATTATACATAGATCCTCCTCGGCTAGGTTCATAATGATGGAACCATTCTCTTCTAAAGGTAATGTGAAAACTAAATCAAGAGTTAAAGGGTTATACATCAAGTAATAACTTCCTGCTTCTATTTGTTATTGTTGCTATACAACACATAGCATTGTCATCATCTAAAGTACTTAAAATTTTTCGTAAGGGATAGAAATTTTCTTATTTAAATTCCAACATTCCTTTTCAAGTAACTGTTTTTGCCATATTTGTAACATTTAAATTCTTTTGACTTCTTGATTTTTGATCTACCATAATTTTGGCTCTCAATTGAGCTACGTTCCATTAATCTCCCTCTTGTCACCATCAAGGCTTTAACTTGTTAGGAACTAGATTATTTGTCTTTGTTATTATTCTATAGACTTTCTTTCTCTAGAACTATGACTATGTCATCATTAAAGACTAGGTAATATATAAGAAGATTATTGGTCAAATTGATAATGAGTTGATCGTATGAATCAAGGATATTTTAAATTAAAAATTTGACACATTCATATAGCTACTACATTTTATAGTCGAATGAAGTAAGATGAGAGAAAAGAGTAATCAAATTATTAATGTACTCAATCACTAAATTGGATTCTAACACCTAAAGAGTATAAGTTTTCTCTTTAAAAAAATTATTATAGAGTGACTTGGCCTCATTTAGGTTTGTGAGTTGATCTTATATCTTTTTTGTTACTTTATTCTTTTTTAAATTGGATAAAATTTATTATCTAAAGATGAATGAAGATCTGTAATAACATTGATAACCATTTCATTCTATTTGGCATCATTTGTGATCATTGACGTTCTATTAATGGTTGTAAGATAATTATCATTTGTGAGGATATCTTTCATCTTCAGCTTTCATAATTAGAAATTGTTATCATTGAATTTCTCAATCTTAATTTTGGTTACAATTGCTTCTAACCTAGACTATTTTGAGCTAAGAGTAATAGCTGCCATCATTTTGAAAACTTAATAATTACATATATGAATAATACCTGATACCTGTAAAGGTTGAATAATATCCAACTTATTTTCTAATATAGATGGTTCACTTATAGTGATAACTACAAAAACATATGATAAGTAGATATGCATGCATTAATTAGGCTCTTATCTCACTTGTTAGAATGAATAGGTGAATAGAACAAGATCACAATTTAATTAAGATTTAAAGAAATAAGACTCATAAAATATTATTATGGGTAAAAAGAAGAGTTACAATACAAACACCCACTCACTGCATTTAAGTTACAAAATTTAATTTTTACTTAGGACCTATAAGATTGAATTCTTACAAGCTTCACTCTTGGATGCTTGAATCTGTTTCTGGATACTTAAAACAAGATGGATGGGTATTTAATATAAGTGAATCAAACTAATCATAATCATACACTTCAATTTGTTCTAACTAGCACACATTTTAATATCAAATTTTGCAACATGCATTATTTATCTTCTTCTAACAATAGTTTAGAAAATCAAAAGTTATATATAAGAAGTGAGCAAGTAGTCTAGGTAAATTACTAGCAAATTTGTCTTGTTCCTAAGTTATCATTTATAACGAGCACTTTCGATTCTTTTTTATTATCCATTTGATTGAATAAACTAGTGCAATAGAGGAAGGGTATCTTTGTTATTGTTAGACTAGATTTATAAGTAATTATGAACCCTTGAAAATGCTTTTTAAGGATCCTATAAGTATTAAAGCAATCAAGAAGTCAAAAACAAACCCGTATACGTACTTTCCTTTCATTATGACATCAATTACCATGTATGCTTCGATATGCTTTTATTGATTTTGTTTGAATTGAAAGTTAAAACCTGAAGACCTAAATTGATATAATCTATTAATGAAAGATAATAATTACTAAGAATATAATTTTTTATCTTGAGACATAGGAATGCCTCACTCAATTAAATCCTATTAGAGGTTAAATACTTCTTAACTTATGCTGGTCTTCGAATGTCACACAAGAAGGGCTAAATTTTGCACATACTTTTTTCTCTTTTAAAAGTTAAATAATTTATCTGATTCCAATAAATTTATATAATATAATCATAAAATAAATGCAATAATAATAAATGATAGTAGAAAAAAGACACAAAATTAGATTATAAGCCTACATCCACTCCCCAACTTCTACTTGAAAATTTACTATTTTCTTCCTTCAATAGATAAAGAAGAATCCTCTATACAATTATTTTCTTTGTCACAAGTCAGAGATGAATTATTATAATCATTTTGCTTTGTCACGAGTGAAGATTTGCAACTCTTGTCAAAATCAAGAGAACCCTCGCAATATGTATCTTCAATTGCAATAATTTTACAGCCATGTAAGATTCAAAACCTCTCTTTCTTACGCTTACTAATGAACCAGAGATCATTATATTTTTTTAAAGTATAAATATGCAATTTTTAACCATTTAAGATTCTTAGCAACTTTCTAGCATGACAAAGATTTTCCTTACAAATCAATTGTCATCTGTTTATACTCAAGACCAACTCAAATGCTCATTTACCTAAAGTAGCGAACATTCTTCTATTGGGATATCGATTAGTTAGATCCTTAGTTAGAAAGAAAGTTCCCTCTCTGTAACTTTTGAAATCAACCATTAGCTAGTCAAACATCCTTTAGTTGGGATATCGACTACGCAAGCCCTTAGCTGGACAAAACATTCTCTCTAATTAACTTTTAAATCCTCTTTCGATTAGCCAATCATAATCCTTCAACTAGTTTATGGTTCTCATGTTAATTCATCAACTAGTCAATGGTCTTACCAGTTGAAAATCACCCATCTGCAGTGTTCAAATTTTTTGTAAATGTAAATAACAACACATTTTGGTTTTAAAAAAATACTTGATAACAAACTATTTCAAAAGTTTCCTAAAGCTTTTCTTGAAAATTAATAGTTTTTCTTAATTTTAAAATAATTTTTCCTAATTACGAAAAGATTTTGCATTATTCCCTATACATAAATAATCATGCAATGATTGAGTCCTTAATTCATTAAAATGACCAAAATAATGTTATAAAAGAAAAGACAATGATTGTTATACATAAAATGACCTCATTCTTCCTTATTTTGGTCTATTTAACTTGAATTGCCTTAAACTCTTTTAAATTGTGTTTAGCGCTTTGCTTTTCTCCTTTTAGTTTTTTATCACTTTATCCTTGTATTGAACTTGATGTTTGACCTTTTTCTTGAAAATTAAGAACTTTTCTTACTTTTAAAATAAATTTTCTCTTAATTATGAATTTTTTTTCATTATTCCTTATGTAAATAACAATGTGACGATTGAGTCTCTAATTCATTAAAATGACCAAAATAATATTATAAGCAAAAAGACAATGATTGTTACACAAAGAATGACCTCACTCTCTCTTGCTCTTAGTCTACTTAACTTGAATTGCCTTAAACTCTTTTAAATTGAGTTTAGTGCTCTACTTTACCCATCTTAATTTTTTATCACTTTATCCTTATATAAAACTTGATCTTTGACCTTTTAGTAGAATTTTTGACAAATTAACTTACTAATTTCATCCAAGATAAAAATAGTAATAATGATATATTGTGTTATCATCAAAATTATGAATTAGATCTTCACTTTATCCATCAAGCTATATCTATGTTGATGAACAAAAAATTGTGAAATTTGTGTCTTTTTATATTTTTCCAGGGATTATTATTGTTGTTTAATTTTATGTTTCCTCCAAGTTTCACATATGAAACATATTTTATATTTTGAAAAATCCTTCTCTAATCTTATATTAAATTTTGTTTTTAATTTGTTTGAATTTCAAACCCATATTCAAGTCCAGACACAAAGATGGTGATTATGGTTAATAATCCCAACAAACATCCTCATGTATATCCAATAGTATATCACTCTACAATTAGAGCCACATTCCTCACTTCACTTGTAGCTAAGTTACAAACTATACCCCTCATCTTTTTTAGTCGTCTGGTCTGTCCCCATCCTTTACGTTGCGTTTGGTTAGCATCTTCAATATGCAGAGATGAAACGAGACAAAAATTTAAAGACGGAACAGAACAAAAATTTGAAGACAAAACAGAAAAAATTGTCTCCATCCCTAAGACAGAAATATGTTTGGTTACGATGGACAAAACAGAAAAAATTGTCTCCGTCCCTAAGACAGAAATATGTTTGGTTGCAATGGACAGAACAAAAAACAGTGTTAATGACGAAAATGCCCTTGTAGTATAATATATTGGAAAGATGTAATTCATTAATTATTTTAAAATGAATGATTTGTATTAGTAAAAAAGTTAACAAATAATAATAATAACAATAACAATAAGAAATTAATTTCGTATAATAA
>JANIJF010000005.1:10829629-10840370 GCA_024520955.1 Erythroxylum bequaertii
AGATACCTGCAAGACAGTGAAAGGCACACCGGGGGTTGATTGCCGGTAGACCCCTCCGATGCTTAAGTCAGTTCTTTTGTGGTAGGGTTTGTAGGCTGTGAATAGAGAATGTTAGGGTTCTTGAGTCGTACCTGCGTTGTGAGGAGATAGTCAACTTATATAGTGAATATCTGCCGAATTTAGGTCATCATCCAAGAATGGGCCGACCGGCCCACATGTCGTTCTATGCCTGGGCCTGGCCCTAGCACGACCGACCCAACCACCAAGGATTTTTAAATATAAAATATATGTATGTTTTACTTACATCACCATTCCCCGCTCTCGTTATCCCAGTCTAACAGTGTACTATTAGAGATTTTGCTTTATAGAAAAATTACTAACCAATTTTTTAGCTATCTAGTTTTTAGCCTGTGGTTTTCTTAAGCTCGATTGAAGTCGTAAGACGAGTGGGGTAGAATAAATGGGCCATTATCATCATTTAGTTTATCTTGTAAGATTTGATCTTAAAATCACGCTCTATTCTCTTATAAATGTCGAAGAGGACAAGATAAGTGACTTATATTTGGAGTATCAGGAAACATCCTTTGGACATTTTAGTTGGTTAAGTTTTAGGATAACAATTACGTTAGGGGGGGAGAGAATGTGAGGCTCCATAAGTTTGTGATATTTATGATTTAATAGAATTTAAAACCGTAGGAGTACTTCTAATGTTCTTTGATTGAGTTGGAGAGTGATACCAAATTCTTAGATGGTCTACGATTGATTAGTTATGCTGATAACACTTAAGAAAGAAGAAAGTTTTTGGTTAAACAACATAATACTTTAGTTTATTACCATCATATTAAGTAACTTTTAAGTGTAACTTTTGATATAAATATTGGGTTGAGATTATTAAAGAGGATATGGAAAGATAAGAGAATTTTATACAATTCATATCATTACAATAGGAGTTGGCGTCGAACCCAGATTAAAAAAAAAGTGAAAGAATATTGAAAGTTTAGTTTGTGTCACCACACCACCATTCATTATTTAGCATTTTGATTATAAGCTTTGATAAGATATCAAATTGCACACAAAAAAGATATCAAATTGCATTCATTCAAGAGAAAATGAAAATTTAAGAGAATTTTCAATAAATCTTAAGAAGACACGTGAAAATGATATCAACTAGCTGAATTATTCTCATCGTCTGGCCGTTGCCTATGATTTTTTGTTTTAAAAAATAAATTTTGATTTTGGCATCATTTTTCACAATAAGGGGGGAGTGTGCACCTAATCTATAGTGGTGAGTTTAAGGTGAAATAAATAGAATTCAAGCTAGATTTTGTCAATATTGTGAGAGATCTATTTACAATACGATTGAATTTTATGACAAGAATGAATTCGTAGGTACTTTTCATACAAATGTTGGTGGTATATGTCACTTAGAGCTATTTAGGATAATTAATATTTTGTTTTTGCATATTATTTGTGTTACTTGATGTTATAAGAACGTCTGTAGTATTAAAATTCTAGTTTAATGGAGAATCCCAAATTGAGGTAATGAGTTAGATGGATATTTGTTAAATCGATAATTTTTGAATAAGTTTGGGACACATTAAATAAACATGTGATGAGTGCTGGTGAATTCTTATAGTTGCTTGCAACTGATTTTGTATACATTTTGTTAGCTGGGCACCACATTTATGCATTTGTTGTGTGAATTTAAGACCTTAAAGAGTAATGTAACATAATTTTATGTGATTTGGTGGGGGGCTTGATTGTAACTAAAATTGGATAAAGACTAATTCATTAACCAAGACGAATTAGTCGATGCCATGATAAGGCATGTATTATTTTGCTGTCCGAGATGAATTAGCCAGTGCCAGCTAGGGACAAATACTAATCCATTCACTGGGATAAATTATCCAATGCCAGAATGGGGTGGTGTATTAGCCAGCACAAGTGCAAGATTTATTTTAAAAAATTGCATTGACATGGTTTTTGATAGGTTATGAAAAAATTAGTTATGTCATGTAGACAAAGTTGAAGGTATATAAAATAAAAGGGGTATAATTGTTTTATTAGTTGTCATATACTATCTGACCTTTTAGGAATTCAAGTGTGCAGCAAAATAGAATTTTGTGTTAACCCTTCTTCCAGAGCTCGGGCCACTTGAACAACGTGTTCTGCATACCATTCCGAACAATTTACGCAATCTCACAGTTAAATCTTTTGTCAGTGACACAGGTGGATGGAACTGGAATCTTTTTCAACCACTCTTACCCAACTCCGTTTGTCTGGCGATAGCAGGTACATTACCTCCAAGCACTCTCTTGGGATCGGATCGGTTGATATGGGGAGCATCCACAAATGGTATTTTCTCCACCACTTCCGCTTACCGTTTAATCGATAACCAGTTGCCTACTCGTAGTGATAGTCAATGGGACCGAATCTGGAAATGGGACGGTCCGCAAAGGATCAGAGCGTTCCTATGGCTGATGGCCCGTGGTCGACTCCTCACTAATCACCAACGTCACCTCCGGAACCTCACAACTGACCCCTCTTGCCAGGTTTGTGGTGAACCCGAAACATTACTGCATGTCCTTAGGGACGGATGTAAAGCTTGTACCTTCTGGAGGCATTTTCCTACCATTGCCAACACAGATGAGTTCTTCACAGGTACTCACACCACATGGCTCTCCGACAATTTGCATCAAACCTTGTTGATCCACGGGGTTAAATGGCCTCTTGTTTTTGGTACGGCTTGTTGGTTTACATGTTTTTGATAGTAATATCGAACGCACGATACAAGACGATCGCTTGGGCAGCTAGACTTAGCCGGTCAATAAATCTTTGGTCCAGTCTTTGAAAGACTGTGGCTTGCGGAAATCATGGCATAAAACATGGGTTTCTAGGTTTAATAATGCCCAAACGAAAAAGACATTCCAAATCTTGAAATTCTTCATGCCCTAAGATTCACTCAATCTTTTCTCTGAGTTACTTTTAACATTCTCTAGATTAATCCCCTTTGACAATGTTGTTATTATTGATCCATCTAATTACGATACGAGATTTATTGTGTTATTTATCCGATTTTTATTATGTACAAACAGATTTTATCTATCTAATTTTATCAACCGACGAATAAGATCTAGCATAAAAATTAGGTGAGTGATACAACAAATCTCATCCGTTCAATTACATCTTCAATAAGTATGGTACCAAATTTTCTTTCCTTCGTTATAAAAATGGGGATAGTTCACATCATGTTTGTATAATAATCAAATCAAGAATATTAAAAGAATACATAAGAACAAACTTAAGCCACTAGAAGCCAATGCATAGTAGGTGAGTTCTAACATCTACATAATAATTAATAACTATAGTTTATGCACTATAAACAAAAAGGCATTTCAATATTATAGATCACAATTCAACGTAACCAAACTCGATTCCTAATCAAATTTCTTGTCTTGAACCTAAGAATCTAATAATCATATGATAATCTTTTAAAACACCACAAAGGGTGGGCTTCATTAGATTTATGTCGCACATTAGACATCAGGAATAGTGTCTCTCCTCTCAACCTATGTCTATGATTAGCATGGAAAAACTTTACTCTGTAAACTTTTCATTACTGTGTATAAAAAGAAAAGCTGATGACAATGAAACTAGCGTTAAATGCATGCAGTTGGTCAAGGATTGATGGGGTCATCAATTTGGGTGAAGATTTTTTGTTTAATATTACGATGTTTTATTGTGTTCAATAAATGTCAGCCGTTTATTTATGTGGGTCTCACATAAGACCCACGTGAAACCCGCAAAATAAATAACTGAGATTTCATGATAGAGTAAAACTGGACAGAGACCATCAATCTACCTCTGAGCTAGAGTTCAAGAAAAAGACCAACTTGAAAGGTGGAAGATCGTTGTCAATACGCTACCCCTTTCTCCAGAAAAAAACAACCACCCCCATTTCTTTCTTTTCAACTTTCTAGTGGTCGTGACAAAATTTCTCCATCCAACCAACGATTATCTTAAGTGGGTGGAAGAGATAAATGAATGTTCTGTAGTCAAAAATCTGTGAGAAAACTACATGTACATGTACCAATCATTTTCTTAAAAATGAAATCCACGGGGGCTGGGAATCATATTGCGCAAGTCATTTTTGACAAAGTTGGTGATATTTATCTTTCCCAGGACAAGATTAGCGGCAGGATTACAAGATGCTTTTGTCTTGTCGGTAAATCTTCCGATAATCTACTTAAAGCGCGTCTGTGGTTTTTTTTTTTTTTAATGGAAGCGCGTCTGTGTTTAGTTCTTAATTAGAGTAGAAAATTAGTTAATTATTTAAGGTGCAGTCTCATTCAAGAAAGTTCCATCAGTCTAGTCTGCTTTCTTGTCCTTTGATGTGTTCTTTATTAATTTATAGATAATATGACAAGTAATCAAATGAAGTTATTAATATGGTCTGAGGTAAGTTACCTTTGTCATATTAGATAACAACACTCCTTCCTGTATACAAAATTTAGAAGGATCTGATCATTGTGCAGGCTATTTATAGCATCATCTTCTGATTCAAAACTTTTATCTAAGTGTAGGAATAATGGGCAATAATAGGTTCGAGTGGCTATTTGATTTAGTGGTACAAGAGGTTTAAAACAAAACGTTGTCTCAATGTAATTCCAATGTTAACACTTGGGCTAGGCTTGGAAGTTCACTGTCGTTTAGGCAGTTCGCTTATGTTCTGGATTTTAGGCCCATAGTAACCAAAGCATTGTTGCTACTACTGCATTTTTTGCATGTAAATGCAGTTAAGTTTATGATCCACCAACAATAAATTAACTCATAAAATTGATCAGCTTAATTATAGTTTATGCTATGTTTGGTTAAACGTAAGATTTTTAATATAATAGAATGAAATGTAAATAGATGTAATATTAGAAAATTGTTGTTTAAGAGGGATGAAAGGATTCATACTGTAATATAGTGAAATATTGTTTAGAAGATAGATGGAATGGAATGTAATATACGTATAATAACAATGAATGACCATTATAGCCTTGATAGAATAATAATTAGATGTATTGCTTACTGTTTGTTATTATAGTTCAGAGTATAATTAGTAGAATAAAAAATATTAAGGATCTATTAGGTGGTACATATTTATTATTTTATATTCCGTTCTAAATCTTCCAAATCGTAGGTATCTCATTTTTACAGTTTAAGATAATATAAGATGTAATGTGAAACCCTCCTCTTTCATCTTATTTCATTCCATTATATTGTAAACCCTCCTCCTAAATGATTGAATAATATTACATTTCATTTTCTTCCATTACTAACCGCACCACTAAACATAATCTTAGTATTGTAGATGCAATTTTTAAGTCAGCGATAGTGTATTCGTAATAAAAAATTTATATTTATATGATCGAAACTTATATCAACTTAAATAGAAATTTGCATCATTTTGATAGTTTGTTTATAAAATTGAGTCACCATTAGAATTGATTGATATCTTTTTATATATAAAAAATTAATTTGTCGCTAATTATTGTGCAGTTATATACAAGGACAAGCAAAGAAGAGAAATACAAGAACCTTTTAACTGTTTTGTCTAACTGACTATGATAACCAATTAACAAATTCCTAATGAACCAACTAACTATTAAATAACAGTAATTTTTAGACATGAAGTTTGGGAATCTGAATTCAATCGAACCGTCATGGTTCTTATACCTAAGATTCCGTTTCCCACATCGATTAAGCAGTTTAGGCCTATTGCATTATGTTCTGTGATCTACAAAGCCATTACCAAGATCATTGCTAATAGACTTAAACCTTTACCTCGATGATCTGGTAGCTCCAAATCAAAGCAGTTTCATCCCAGGGCCCTTGATTACGGATAATATCATCATCACCTAAGAAATCATACATACCGTGAAAAGGAAATTGGGTCCTAAAGGATAATGGCTCTAAAAGTAGATCTTGAAAAAGCGTACGATAGGCTGTCTTGGGAATTCATTCAAGATACTCTTATCGACGTCGGGATTCCGGCGACGCTGATTAATCTTATCATGAAATGCATTTCAACGGTCTCCATTCAAGTCAACTGGAATGGGGAACTCAGCAACGCCTTCAGACCTTCTAGAGGCATCCGACAGGGAAACCCTATCTCGCCTTACCTCTTTATCCTATGTATGGAATGCTTAGGACACTCAATTTCTCAAGCAGTGACACAACGAAGATGGAAACCAATCAAGTTAAGCAGAATTGGACCACCTTTTACTCTCTTTTTTTCCCCCGGATGATCTCATCCTCTTTTCCGAAGCCTCCATTGATCAAGTAATTGTTATTCGGGACATCCTTAATTCTTTTTGTGATGCTTCAGGACAACAAGTCAGCAAAGACAAATCCAGGTGCTTTTATTCCAAAAATATTCCTTGTTCGTTGACAATTTTTTTAAGCAGAACCCTAAACTTCAAACAGACAAATGACCTTGAAAGATATCTTGGAGTTCCTCTATTGTACGAATGAGCCAACAAAAGAACATATCAATACATCCTTAATAAGATTCATCAACGCTTATCCGAATGGACAACCAACCTTTTGGCCTTGGCAGGCCGCATCAAGTTGACCCAATCAGTTATTGCGACCCTTCCCAGTTATACAATGTAGATGGTCCGGTTATCTCGCAGTCTTTATGATGATCTGGAGAAACTGATGCGACAATTTGTGTGGGCTGCGTCAAACGGAAAGAAGAGGACTCACCTAGTCAAATGGGAGGAAGTCTACAAACCGAAAGAAATGGGGGGTCTTGGCATTCGGAACATTCGCGACACCAACGACGCCTTATTAGCGAAATTAGGTTGGACTCTGATTACCAAGCCATATGCATTATGGGTCAAAATTCTCTCTGCAAAATACAATTTTGATGTTACCAATATCCCCACTTCTTTAGATGCAAAAGGGGGGTCAATGGTATGGAAGAGCTTAAAGGCAACTTGGTACCTCGTTCTACAGGGCGTGAAATGGATGATCGACGATGGTAATAGCACTCGTTTCTGGACAGACCTGTGGCTTGCGGGAGTAGGACCCCTGCTTACCCATGTTACATCCCTAATCCTGAACTCCAACTTAACCTCTGTGTCCATCGATTTGTGGACGTTGAAGGTAACTGGCAGTGGGATGCGTTTCAATCGTATCTTCCGACGTCAATTTGCAGGGTAATAGTCGGTACGTTCCCCCCGAAGCCCTACCTAGGACAGGATAAACTGATATGGGGAATTTCCGACACTGGAGAATTCACAGTAGCTTCCACCTATGCCATGCTCATGGACGAGGAAGATGCCCCGCCTGATGGGGTTTGGAAGGAAATATGGCAATGGAAGGGCCCCCAACGCATTCGCTCCTTCCTATGACTCCTTGCACACAATCGATTACTCACTAACCAACAACGCGTCCGTAAGCATTTCACTACGGACGGAGCTTATTATCATTGTCGACTTGACGAAACCTCAACTCATGCAATGCAAGATTGCGACAAAGCCCGCCAAGTGTGGAACACTTTTACTCTACACATAATTCCTCACGACTTCTTCACTATGCCACATCGGGAGTGGCTCATTAAAAATCTCCAACACAACAATCGAGTACTAGGGCATGATTGGTCGATCCTTTTTGGCACTACTTGTTGGTTCCTATGGACATGGAGAAATATGATCCTCATTGATGAACATTTTACTTGGCCTTCCTCACCAGATTATCTCATTTTGTCTTATGCAGGTCTGATCCACAAGGCAGTCGAGCGGCAAAGTCGAGCTGTTATCGGTCTTCACCTTCGACAAGGATAATTTATCGGATGGAGCAAACCTCCTACTAAGTGGGTAAAACTCAATACAGATGGAGCAAGCAAATGTTCCTCGTCCTCAGCCACCGTAGGTAGCCTTATACGAGATAGTGTAGGCAACTGGCTTGGAGGCTTCATACAAAATCTAGGATGGTGCTCACCGATGTATGCGAAACTTTGGAGAGTATTTACTGGGTTCACACTCGCATGGAATCTGAGATACCGCCGGGTTGAACTTGAAGTGGATTCCTCATTAGTGATCAATATCCTCTCTTCCGCAGCCAACCGATCACAGACCCTCAATCCCATAGTCATGGGTATCAACAAACTGTTTAACTGGAACTGGACTGTTATACATCGACATATATATCGAGAAAGCAACAGATGCGCCAACTGACTTGCCAACTATACAGATCGTTTTGATGTTGGGGTCACTTATTTTAATACTACACCCACTGGATGTCACTTTATCCTTACAGAGGATATGACGGAGACCTGTCTCCCTAGACTCGTTATGTAATCTATTTCGGTTTCTTTTCGTTAAAAAAACACAGTAAAATAAGCAATGCCTCCTCAAACATCGTTGGTTTGTCTTTAACACAAGTACGTCTGTTCTATCGGATCAAAGGGATGAAATCTTCTCGGTTGATCTGTTACCATCTCATCACCTTATTTTTTTGGTCTCACGTAAATATATGGATGAGATAACATTAAACAGAGTAGAAACAGACTAACCGGAACAAAAGATTTGTTTCTTGGATCAAAACTAAGGTTAAAGCCTAAATTTTCGGTTTTTCCTATTCCCATCATTCGATGATACTAATATTTTAAAAATTGAACAAAAGATTAAGCCAGTAAGATAAAAGATTTAATGTTTTAAAAATTAATGTTAAATAGTAATAAAAACTTCTAAAAATTAAATAAAATTAAAAAATTTGAAACATGAATATATCGAATTTAAAGTTTAAATGAAAAAGAAATTATTAAATGAAAATTAATTGATTTATTTTAACTTATAAGAATTTATTAATTTACAAAAAATTACTTAATTAATTAATAAATTAATTAATTTTTAACGATAGTTATTAAAATAAATTAAATTATAAAGTTAAAAACCGAATCTGAATATTATAAAGTTTAAAATTTTTACAATTAAATCAGCTAAATTAGTTATAAATTTTTTAGTCATTGAAAAGTACCGATCAATTGACCAAGTATAAATTTCAACTATTTGTGTACAAGAAAAAGTAAACAATAGAAGACACAAGAACTCTTAATTCCTAGCTGTTTAGTCTAATTGACTATACCTACTGATTAACTAACTGAGTATTTGAATAACACAAAATAACTAACTCCAAGTAAGTTATTCAGTGTTCGTCTTCTTCGTCACACATATTAAAGAAGTGCCAAGAAAAGCTATCCATTATAATCTGACGCCCACTGGTATATGTTGAATCGATTTTAATCTCCTTAGTAAATTTCTGAACATCCTCAATATACTCCACCTCTTCACTAACATCATTCTGATCAGATATTTTTGTTCTGTGATATCTGCAAAACTCCAACATATCCCCCAAACTGTTGGACAGCAAAATAATGTGGTTGAGACGAGAAGAACACCAATTTGCTTTCATTAAGTTTCCAAAAAGATGGATATCGGCATAGGGCATGAAGAACATGGTTGGTTTCTCAACTTGTCTACGGCAATTCTCATTGGTCGACAGAACCTCACAACCCATCATCTTCAATACAAGTTCATCCCTCGCTGAGAAGACGGGATCAAAAGCTTCAATCCCCTCAATCCAATTTGATAAAACTCGCTTTAGTAAAACAGCTGTAGCAAGTTGATGCCGTGACCTGTGCTGGGCCTCAATACTGCCCAACGCATAAATCACCATATTCATACGTACACTATTGAAGTTTCGCTGCAACAATTGGCTTCTCAGTATTTGGTTTATGAGCTCATAAAAGAAGGTGGAACTTGCTACCTCTTGCAAAGTGCTCGTCATCTTCTTCTTCATTATTAGTAAAAAAGTTTCCTCTTCAATCCTTACTGTACACATTGCGCCTCCTTAAAAATTGCAATCAATGGATGTATACCAGCTTCCTATATATAAAAACAGAAGGTTCTTTTGTCGCCAGCATTTATAAAGATAAAGAAAGAGTACAAGTAGAATTAGGATTCCTTATACAAGGTGGTAAGAATCGATTCTATTAAGCTTTAAACTCCGTCAGGATTGAGTATTTCTCTGCAATTTTGGGTTCTCCTTGTACTGTTAGGAATGATTTCTTCCAAAGTGTACTAAAAGCAAGTGGATCTCTTACCATTATTTTATATTTGATATGAACTAACTTCTTATATTAAATGGATTTTCCATAAACTCTCTTTTCTTCTCACAGAATGCATGAACCCAAGTAACAACAGTTTTGATAAAGTTGGGACTTAATTTGTCACCGATGACAGAGCCAGAAATTTAAGATAGGAGAGTTCAAATATTTATTTTTTTTAAATTTGAGAGTCTAGTACACCACTGACTTCTAAATAACTTTGTCCTTGTATATATACATAAGTATATTAAAAATAAAAATATTTAATTTTTTAAAATCTTAAAGTCCAGTGCACCATGTACCTTTGTCCCTGTTTGTCATTATCATTTTAATTTATTAGTAAGAGTTAGCGTAAGTTGCTTTTGTCATTTTAGACTAACTTCCTTTATACAAAATTTTAGGACAGTCTTGGACATACGTAGTATCATCTTCTGATCTAAAAGTTTCTGTAAGACTAGCAATAATTTGTAAACCAAGCATGTTGCACAACATTGATCATAAGCTTAGTTCTTATGGCAAGTACTTAATTCCAACCTCTGGATTGATGTTGATAAGAAAGGTGTCACCCTGGAGTTATTA
>JANIJF010000005.1:10951366-10962855 GCA_024520955.1 Erythroxylum bequaertii
TAATTAGTTATATTTTAATTAATTATAACAACTATACCCTTATATAACAATGATACCCATTCCTTTATATTATGAGAAAAATAGGATATTATTTAAAAATAGGTAATAAAAATAATACCTCAATAATGATATTTCTTATCAAACTTAATTTTTCATTTTATACCTTTTTTTTTCTTTCTTTCTTACCCATCAAATAAGCCATACCTTAATGGAAACAAATTAGAATAAGAAATTTAATGGGAGTGGTTGCGGCTTGGCCATACTTTGTTTCTTGCACTAAAAGACTGATAGCTGTTGAAACATAACAAGAGCTTAAGAGAGAGAGTTCGTACCCACTTGACAAAACCATTAATGCAAAAGACCCACCCATATGATTAAAACAATGGGTGTCCGTGTCCCTACTTACTTGTTTTACATTTCTCTATTAATCCAAATTGTATGTAATTAAAACATATCATAATTTAAAGTTAGTAGCTTTTAAAATTTGAAGCCAGAAGTTTGTCTTTTACAAAAACTTACTCGATTTGAGCACAAATTAATTGAGATGTAAATAATTTAAAGGTGTTTTTTTATAATTAAAATTTGCCTAAAATATATTGTGAAAAAAAAAATCATAATTACCTCGTGAAAAAAAAATAATAATTAGCATTCAAGTCTATAAGTAGTCCTCTCCTTCCGTCACTTCCCTCTCTCCATTTTCCTTCTGTCTTTCTAAACAGCCACCCAAGCACCTTCTTTTCTCTCTACAATGGCAGCCAATGGTGTAGTCGAGTCGTCGTCGTCCTTGATCGTCAGCTTCGGCGAGATGCTGATCGACTTCGTCCCCACTGTCTCCGGCGTCTCCCTCGCCGAGGCACCCGGCTTCCTCAAAGCCCCCGGCGGGGCTCCCGCCAACGTCGCCATCGCCGTGGCGCGGCTCGGAGGACACGCGGCCTTCGTAGGTAAGCTCGGAGACGACGAATTCGGCCACATGCTGGCCGGGATCGTTAAAGAGAACGGGGTGAACGGCGACGGCATCGTCTTCGACAAGGGAGCCAGAACCGCTCTCGCCTTCGTCACCCTACGCGCTGACGGAGAGCGTGAGTTCATGTTCTACAGGAACCCCAGCGCCGACATGCTCCTTCAACCAGAAGAGCTCAATCTCGAGCTAATCAGATCTGTGAGTAACCACTAAAAAGTAAATAAAATGGTCGGTTTTTTGATCGGCAATCGTTTGGTTGTTAGGTTATGACAATACTTTATTTTTGGCGCCACGTCAGCAACAGGATCTTGATATTGGGCGAGGATTCCAGCAGCGGATCCTTCGCTTTCGCGTGTGTCCTGTAGTTTGTGAGAGGTAGTGTGGAGAGTGAGTCTGCGAAATGTCCGAAAAAATTTAAGCAACGATAGTGGGAACATGACGAGATGTGAATATCATTAAGCTAGTTTCACTCGCGGGTGACATTGATGAGTAGATCTGGAAAATCTAGGAACTAAGTGGGACCCACTCAGAAGTTATCAGTTAACGTTTTGTCTTCTTTTTTTTTAAAATGGGGTGAAGTGTTTAAATTGTCCGAACTAATATTTCGTTCGTCAAGAAATGGAAAGATCTGATCTTCTTCTCAATGTGTTGTGGGTCCGCAGTTTTTGCGTGTAATGAGGGCATGGATAATAATAATCTTGGGATTTTCCAAATAAAGCGGCAATTTACGCTACACGCCGTGTTGTGTTGGGTTGTACAAAGACCGCTTCTTTTCCGTGGTAGGAAGAGAAATAGCCGTCTGAAATTTTATATTTGAGATGGGTATCTATGGTGGAACCGTCCTGTAGCTGTGGAGTCCGTTATTGTTCATCTATTAAGCAATTTATAAACCTACTTTTCAATATGTTTTGGCATGTTTGTTGGACTTTGGACTAGACCATGATCGGACGGCTTTACCACGTTTTTGTTCGGTAATTGAAGTTTACAGTAGACGATTCTCATTTAAGTTTATCAACTAGCTGACTGTTTGTTTGTGTGCAGGCTAAAGTTTTCCATTATGGATCCATAAGTTTGATAGTGGAGCCATGCAGATCAGCTCACCTCAGGGCAATGGAAGTGGCAAAGGAAGCAGGAGCTCTCCTTTCCTATGACCCCAATTTGAGGCTGCCATTGTGGCCCTCTCCTGAGGAGGCTCGTGAGCAAATACTCAGTATCTGGGAGAAGGCGGAAGTGATTAAAGTTAGTGATGTTGAACTCGAGTTCCTCACTGGAAGTGACAAAATTGATGATGCTGATGCCTTGTCACTTTGGCACCCGAACTTGAAGCTGCTCTTGGTCACTCTTGGTGAAAAGGGCTGCAGATACTACACCAAGGTACTTTAATTCATTGTTACCGCTTCGGATCTAAAATCTCTTTTCAACAAATTTGACTTTTAGCTGTGAAGGTAGGTGGTGGATTTTTTAGTTGCTTGTGCAACATGCTAGCTGATGGCATGCTTTCTAGACAATGGGACCCCTTATTTTAGTAGCCTCGCCTAAATGGTGTGTACTTTTTGGGTACTCCACTAGATACAATTTCTTGAATATGGGAAAGTAATACAAGTAAAATAAACTTAAGAAACTTGACCCTTCATTCACACCAGGGGTCTAGTTCTGAGAATTCTTTTGTTTATTTTGGTTGGTTATATATTAGCCTTTCTTTATACCTCTTAATATTTTATCTGAGACATTTCTCAGGCTACCGTGATCTGTTTCCAACCACCTCCTTGTTTAATTTTTTATATGCTGGTTTGTGGGTCTTTATGTCATCTTTAATACTAAAGAAGGGTGTTGTTATGCATTAATTAAACTCCTAAGGATATACATACATAATTAAATTATGCTAATAAAGAAACTGGAATTTGGAATATCCTATCTTAACGAGTCCTATCTCCCTTAGGTCCTTGTAATCAGTCTATGGAAAATGCTTGGGAACTCCAGAAATCTTTATATACCTAATTGCTTTATTAGGCATTGTAAAGTCAACATTCAATGTACATATGCAATTGAAACTGTTCCCGCTCCATATTCTAACCAAAAGCTAGGTTCCTGTTGTACCGAGCATGTGACAACGTCATTTTCTGCATATTGTAAAGAAGTTGCCGAATCATTCTTGATATGCCCAATACTCACTCTTACTCTCGGTCCATCTTTAATCACAGAATTTCCATGGATCTGTGGGAGCTTTCCATGTTCAAACGGTGGATACAACAGGTGCTGGAGATTCATTTGTGGGAGCTTTACTGTGCAAGATTGTTGATGACCACTCCATTCTCGAGGTAGATTAATATCAACAACAGACGCATTCCATTTTCTACATCTGCTAGAATGACTTGCCAGTTGTGTCCATAGACATTATTGAGTAAATATTGTTTTGGTATGTAATTTCAGGACGAGGCAAGGTTGAGAGAGGCACTTACATTTGCCAATGCATGTGGAGCTATTACAACCACAAAGAAAGGAGCAATCCCTGCCCTCCCCACCAAGGCTGATGCCCTCAAACTAATTAAGGATCCAAAGTAGAGTTTTTCTTCCCAATATCTGCATTTTCTTTTTTGCTTTTGCTGTCTTTTGTTTTGGTTTCTTTTTGTATCGTTACTTTTTTGTTTTTCTCCCCAAAGCCAGATTCTAATCAAGAATTGCATGCATTTCAATTTGGATAGAAGTTTTCAGTCTCAGTCCTCCTTTCAAGTCCTTTTTTGTTTTTTTTTGCTTTTTATCCCATGAGTGTAATGATGCAATGATGCAAAGACTCCAGCCTCAAGGTCCTTGCTCTAATAAATTTCATGTTGTTGTAAAGAGGTGAGATTACTGGTTGTGTTTTTCCTTTTCTGCTTTTTGAGTTAAGAAACGTTCTTCTTAACGAGGAATGGAATGGAATGGATGGTTGGATTATCGTTGATGGGAAAGGACTTTGACATGTCGAGAGCTGGATGGAGCATGTTGAAAATGTGGTAGATTGTAACATCAAACTCCAAACTCACCAACCATGTTTGTAAGGTGAAGGTCTGACCCTACCAAAACCCTACCTCCCACCAACTTGCACAGCTTACTTTAAGTCAGACATCGCCTCTTGCTAAATTGATCATCCGTAAGGGTTTAATTAAAGTTAATTTAAAGCAATAAAAAAAAGAAGAGATGATTGCATTGGCTTAATATAGGATTCAAACACTTCAACAATGGAACGTATAATGCTTTAAAAGTTTTCTTCTCTTTTCGCTTAGCTTTATGATAAGACAACTTTACAAAACCTGGATTGTAGATCTTTTTAGTCCGGTAATAAGGGGTTAAGATCACATCTTCTTATTACATCTATCCATTCATTCTGTTAGTCCTATTTATTGAATGGACGGTAATGACAAGATCATGTCACTAAATTATCTTTTTAGGATACCATAAACTTTGTGAACACATGCTCAAAAATAAATTTATCTTCAACAAAAGTCCGTTTCACCATGCCTCTGTTTCTCAAAGGAAAGGAACGCCTTCACAAATGAGCACGCGTAATTGCTTCTGAAAGATGGATATGTATACCAATCTACTTCCGTACTTAGCTGCATATGCTTGTCGTGTTGGAACTTGTGGACTCGACCCACGTATTTGTACAACAGTGGAAGCCTAATTATCTTTTTTTTCTTTTTCTTTGGGCACTATTTTGACAAACATTAAATTGTATTAGTTATTTGCTGATTTTATCAGCAGTTTAACCAACAAATAATATCAACTATTTATTAAAGGTGTTTGGTAAAATTAACTATTTGATATTATATATTGATGTGTAAAATAACTTATAAGGATATGATTTTAAAAAAAATAAAGGCATAAATATTATATTTCTTAATATTTCGTTAAATATTCTTATAAGAATTTATATTTAGATATTTAATTTTACAAAAATTAAGTTTATAACTTTAATAAAAAACATAATAGTAATAATAATAATAATAATAACAATAATAATAATCCAACATTAAATTCTCTGTTAATATGAATAATATAACGAGCTACATCATATTAGTATTTTTTATATAATATGTATAAATTTTATTATCGATATATAGTAGGTATATACTAAAAATATTAATTTGATGTGACTCTTTATGTTCAAAAACTCAATATTATGATATTTTTAAATTTAAACTAATATCCTTTTTTATATTCTTATAAACTTCACGACATAATTGTACAATGAAAAAAAGCCAACTTTGAAAATATACAGAGCAAAAGTAGAGAGTAAAGTATAAGACAATACTGTCATTAGACAAACAGCTAATTCTAAAAACTCCTCTTATGAAACTTTTAGAAATCAGCTTATTGGAATTAAATAAGCTAACTAATAAATCATTCACTAAATATATCAATAACTTTTTAAGATGGTCAAAAAGCTAATTTTTAGTCAATAAGTTAAAAAACAGCTGCTAAGCCGATTGTCAAACAACTCAGTTATCCTGAATGCTCAATAATGGAATGATCTAGCATTCAATTTCTCAAAAACATATTTGAGTTTCTTTATCCTCAACGCTAAATCTTACGGTAAGGAGAGTGTAAGCCGGTGGCGAGACAATTTCCTGGTTTGAAATAAAAAGCTAGAACTTTTGAAGACGTCGCTTCTTTCATTGAACTGGGAAATAATATTTGTTCATTTATGAAGCTATGTGGATAAGGAAATGCCTTTATGGTTGCAGATTGCTGAACCATGTGGAAAGTACATGCATCTCCAATATTCTAAGTTCTCAAGGTGATACACCCCAGTCGAATTCTACGATTTTACTCGACCTCCTCAGACTGTAGTTATTGTGTTTTGTTTCCAGAGATGTGCAGACAAACTACTTTGTCTTTCTTTTTCACAGGCACAGAGGAAGCACAGTGATGATGCTTGGAATGCTACAGCACAATTGCTTGTGGATAGCATGCACTTACCTCCAATTGCAGTGACCTCCAAATTAACTTGCAGTTTTCCCATTTTAGCTGCAGCTGAGCCAGAAATGCCTTTGCCCATGGTTCTTTGCTTTCTAATAAGCTCAGATCATACGGCACCGAGAAACTGTTGCAACATTTAATTGACAAGCATACATATTTAAAGATGCTTCCACTGATGGGAATAGAAAATGACAAGAAAAAGAAAACAGTAGATAACAATGCTGAAAGACATATTTTAGTTACCACCTATAACACCTAATGCTCTCAAAGTCATCAGACTGTATTGTACTCCAAAACTTGTACCTTATACAACCTATGCATGGGAACTATATCAGCAACCATTAACACCAATCCTAACAACCACAAGAAGGATTCAGCAGGTCGTTGGCCCACATAAAATATAAAGGAAGTGTTCCTTTCATATGGATTTCCAGCAAGCCATTACAACTCTATTTCTATTTATCCATGAGTGAATGTGTATTTGTTTCTGATTTCATGCATATAGCTTGCAGGTTTAACCACAAATCTCCGTGAAATTGATCTACACAATCTTCTCTTTTCTGATCTACTTATAGTAGGCAAACACTAACCAATAAAGACTCAGGCTCACAGTAGACTTTCTTAACAAAAGAATAAAGTTCTTTTTGAGTAAGCATATTTAAGATTTATGCTATTGATGTTTGGCCTCTTGGGAATAATTTATGAGTTATATCTCTTCTTCTCAACCTTGACATGGGTGCTAGTAGGAATTTAATGTATTCAATAAGGTATGTGGCCAGAATTACTTGTCTTGACATTGTATACATTCTCCTTGCTAAATCTTATAGAGTTTACCTTCCAGATGATTGACTAAAGTTGAATGAATGGGGCATACCTCATCAGTTCTTCTTGCTGAGATTCTTTAATGGTTGGGACATTCCTACAAGGCATAATTTAGAAGTAGATAAATATCAAAATCAGCCACTTAGAAGATATGTTTGGTGAGAAGAGAGTAGTTGAACTAATCTCAGACATAAATTTCCCCAGTGGTCAAAGGAATATATCACTTTACTGGATGCTTCTAATTGCATCTACAGGCACAATAACATTTTACAGGTCGATGAGATAATACTGGCACAAATCACCATCATAGATACCAAAATAAGGCAAAAGAAACTGACAAAAAGATTAAAGTGACCAAAGAAAATCAAGATGCATATGATAGGTCAAACAGGCTTCTAAACTTCATTTTATTGTTAAAAAGATGTTCTTCTTCAGATTGTACACAAGTCCAAATTCATCACAGAGAAGTATGAGGAAACACGAACCTGGAGACTAAGATTCTGAATATGTGAAGAGACTTGGTGGAAAGATTATATATCGCATCCTCAATGCACTGCTTGCCAAACAGGTATACCACTGGGTACCCAAGAAGCCATCTGAAGGACATGAAATTCACCAACTTGTGTTAGAAGTTATGCTTAGAACTGCCACCCACGTTTTACGTTTTAGATAGCTGCTTTGAATGTTTCAAAACATTATCTCCTAGTTTTTAGGATGTAGTTAGACAGCACGTTATTTCCAATTTGTTAAGTTGTAATTTATTTATAACCTTTGTTAGCCGTGTTTATGATATGAAAATTTTGAGCTTTTCTTTTTCTTTTGATTCCTTAAAATTAACATTTGGTATCAGAGCTTTCTTCTTGAGGGACCCGTGAGTGTGCAAGAGAGTATACCATGGACGGAGAAACTGTTTTTTCACCAGCAGCTCCACCTGTCTTCGATGGAGAAAATTACCAGCTTTGGGCAGTGAGAATGGAAACGTACCTGGAGGCGCTAGATCTTTGGGAAGCCATAGAAGAGGATTATGAAGTTCCTCCGTTACCAAACAATCCCACCATGGCTCAGATCAAAAGCCATAAGGAAAGAAAAACCAAGAAGTCAAAGGCAAAAGCATGTCTATTTGCTGCTATCTCAACAACCATTTTCACGAGGGTTATGTCTCTTAAAACGCCAAAGGACATTTGGGATTATCTCAAGAAAGAGTATGAAGGAGATGAACGAATCAAAGGCATGAAGGTGCTAAATCTCATCAGAGATTTCGAATTACAGAAGATGAAGGAAACTGAAACCATCAAAGATTACTCTGACAGACTTTTAAGCATTGCAAACAGGGTAAGATTGCTTGGTTCCGAGTTCCGTGACTCTCGAATTGTTGAAAAAATCCTAGTAACTGCACCTGAAAAATTTGAAGCAACCATAACTACCTTGGAAAACACCAAGGATCTGTCCAGGATTACCTTGGCAGAATTGTTGAATGCTTTGCAGGCTCAAGAACAAAGAAGGATTATGAGAGACGAAGGTAATAGCGAGGAAGCCTTGCAGGCCAAACATCAAAACGATGGAAGAAACAGAAAGAAGAATGAAAGAGAGAATCAACCTACAAATGAAGAAGATACCTCAGAAGTTACCAGAGGCAAAGCTGGCTCAAAAAGGAACTATCCTCCATGTAAACACTGCAACAAAAAGGGGCATCCACCTTTTAAGTGTTGGAGGAGACCCGATGCCAAGTGCAGTGAATGCAATCAACTTGGTCATGAAGCAGTGATCTGCAAATTCAAAAATCAACAACCAGCTGCAGAGGCTCACGTTAATGAAGGTGAGGAGGAGGATCTACTATTTGTTGCAACTTGTTTTTCAAGCAGTAGCTCGAATGATTGCTGGTTAATAGACAATGGATGCACGAATCATATGACAAGTCACAAAGATCTCTTTAGAGAATTAAAGCCAACTGCAATCACTAAAGTTCGAATTGGAAATGGTGAACATATTGCTGTCGAAGGAAAGGGTACAGTAGCAATTCCCAGTCATTTAGGTACAAAAATCATCTCTGATGTACTTTATGTGCCAAATATAGACCAAAACTTGCTGAGTGTTGGTCAGTTACTAGAGAAAGGCTACAAAGTATTGTTTGAAGGAAATTACTGTTTGATCAAAGATGGTGACGATCAGGAATTATTCAGAGTCAAGATGAAAAACAAAAGTTTCTCATTAGATCCATTGGAGGAGGAGCAGGTTGTACTCACTGCCAGGTGTGAAGAACCAGATATTTGGCACAAGAGACTTGGGCATTATCACTCTCAAGGGATGGTTAAGATGCTGAAATCGAGAATGGTTCGTGGAGTACCTGACTTTGAAATGTCTGCAAAGCAATGTTCAGTTTGTCAATATGGGAAATTAACCAGAAAACCATTTTCCAACTCTATGTGGAGGGCAACTCAAAAATTGCAGCTTGTACACACAGATATCGCAGGGCCCCAGAGGACTCCATCCCTCAAAGGTAGTCTTTATTATATCATTTTTGTGGATGATTTTACTAGAATGTGTTGGATCTATTTCTTGAAGTATAAATCTGAAGCTGTAAATGCATTCCGAAAGTTCAAGACACAAGTGGAAAATGAAAGTAGCTTCAAAATTCAGTCAATAAGATCAGACAATGGGAAGGAATTCACATCTCAACAATTCAGTCTAATATGCGAGGAAGCAGGCATAACACGTCAGTTTACAGCCCCCTACACTCCACAGCAAAATGGAGTAAGTGAGAGGAGAAACAGATACATTTTAGAAATGGTGAGATGCCTGCTGTATGAGAAAAGCTTACCAAAAAACTTGTGGGCGGAAGCTGCGAACACTGCTGTTTTCCTGCAAAATCGACTCCCAACAAATGCAGTAAAAGGCCAAACACCATTTGAGGCATGGTATGGATATAAACCATCCTTGAGTTTTCTGAAAATTTTCGGTTGTTTGTGTTTTGTACATGTTCCGCAGGTAAAAAGAGATAAGTTAGACAAAAGGGCAATTCCTGTTGGAGTAAATTGTTTTGCAAAACCTGTTGTTCTGAAGTTAGCTGAGGATCTAGCAATGAAGATCAAGCTAAAGAAGAAGAAGAAGGTGAGGTTCGGGTGGAAGTCTCCAAGGCTCATCAGAAAAATTGAGCTGTTGATTTTGGGGATAATTCAGAAGGCTATATACTCAAGGAACCAAGTTCTGGAATTTGAAGATCAAGCAGAAAAGAAGCTGAAGGATCTTGAAGGAAATTGAAGCAGCAGTGTAGCTTGAAGAAATATCAGAATGTGCAGCAAAGAGGGAACCAGATGAAGAAATGCAGAGAAGTAGCAAAATTCAAAAGCATGATTCCAAGGAAATTAATTAGCATAATCAAGAGTTGTTAAAGTTAAGCAAAAGTGCAGCAAGTTCAACCTATCAAGCCATTTCACTTTCATGTATGAAAACCAAATTTGGATGTCAGGATTTTGTTGCTGAAGAATCAAGTTGTTGCTGGAAATTTGTTTAATGTTCATGCTGTACAAGTTTCAGCTTTTTTCCTATATTAGCTTTAGCAATGCTGAAGACAAAATGTACTACTTTTGTGTTTTGACAAATTAGGAAATGTCAGAACAAGTCAAGTTTACTCATCAGTCTAAGAGTTTATCCTTAGTAAAACCAGTCTGTATCGGAACATGAAGAAGCTGCATAAAAGGCTTCTTGCTGTTCATTTTTCTAGTAGAGTGAAAAACCAGAAACTATCAATACAAGATCACTTTCCTTCAAGTTTTCAATCTTCTTGCTATGTTTTAATTTTTCAGTATTGCTTTTGATTTTCCAGCAGCTATTCCTTTAAGTTTAGGCACAGTAGCAGGAAAATATAGTTCATGTTCTGTTTTGTGAAGATCAAAAACCTTTTTGAGAAGTCTTGTATCCAGAAGTTTCATTAGCTCTTGCAAGTCTCATTTTTTTTGCTCTAAACATCATCCGTTTATGTCCTTTATATCCTATATTTCCTTTTGAAGTCGAGTTTCCTTGGAAAACATACAACTGAAGTGGTTTTGCACATTCAGAGGCTGGGATTTGAAAATTTCACTGTTCCATTAGATTACTGTTCATTCTGATACATACATTTTTCAATTTACACAAAATTTCTGTCATACATTCCTTGATTTGTGAGAGGCTTGAGTCAGAGTTTTGATGGAGTAACCTACAATCAAATTACAAATTGAAGATCAGAAACTACATCTTTCATTCAGCTGAAGCTTGCGTGAACTGAACAGAAGGTGTTTGATAATTTGTCTCAACCAGATTCAGCTCTCGACAGGTTCAGTGCTGAAGGTGCTATCTTCATTCCTTCGAGGGGGCATCTTCAAGAAGAACTGCTTTACAAATATGGTGTTGATATCGCCTTCGCTGCACATGTAAGTGTACATTTTTGCACTCGGGCGTCACAAGCACAATTTGATTTCCTCAACGTCTTTTTCTTTTTCAATCAAATACAGGTACATGCATACGAGAGGTCGAATAGAGTATATAACTACACTTTGGATCCGTGTGGAGTCAGTGGACCTGTGCACGTTACAATTGGAGATGGAGGGAATAGAGAAGATTTGCCAGTGGAACATGCTGTTGATGAGCCTGGAAAATGTCCTTATTATCCGGGTAGCAATCCCTGTGCTTTCAACTTCACTTCAGGACCTGCAAAAGGAAAGTACTGTTGGGATCGTCAGCCTGAATACAGTGCCTTCAGGGACAGTAGCTT
>JANIJF010000005.1:11034854-11050342 GCA_024520955.1 Erythroxylum bequaertii
CGTCCTTTAATGCATTTGTTTTCTTAACGTTGGGAAGTATTGTTTTTGCATTAGTTTTTCCGGCTCTTTGGACATGTGTCATTTTGCTTGTCATTCTCTCGTCTGTATTATCGGTCTGCCTTCATTTTCCGTCTTGTTTTAATGGAATAAAATGGTCATTAGGAGAATCTTCCTGACATGAGAAAACTGCTTCTTGACTTCATATTTGCTCGTCTTGAATATGACACATCCTTTCCTTCTTCCTTTTCCCTTGATTTTCTTCCTTTTATTGTTTTTCCCATCTTACCTTGTCAGTGACTGAGAAGGACTGTTTCTTCTGACTTTATCCCAAAAAAAAAATCAGTTTGAGTCAGTTAGTGCGATGGATGGGGGTAAAAGCTGAAGAATTTGGGGTGGAGATATATCCAGGGTTTGCCGCCAGTGAGGTACTTTTTTTTACTCTTTTTTCATATCTATTGTTCCATGTATGTGTTTAACAGTTGTGGAATTTTGGCAGATACTGTACAATACAAACAACACTGTCACAGGCATTGCCACAAATGATATGGGAATTGCTAAAGATGGTTCTAAGAAGGAGAATTTTCAGTGTGGTGTAGAATTAAAAGGTAGGCCTCTCTGCCTCTTCTCTCTAGCGTGATTGTGTACCATGCACATTCTATTAATCATTTTAAGGTGGCAAACTTTGACTTAATCAAGCTTAATTTTGAATGTTCTAATTGTGCTATGATGCTAAATTTAATATATCGGACCACTTAAAAACTACAGGTCGCATAACACTTTTAGCTGAAGGGTGCCGTGGATCATTATCAGAGGTTTGCAGTACAACTTTATAGCTGCAGCAGTGTTGGTTTCTGAGCTTGATGGTCAATGCAGGCTTATAACCTTTTTTTTTCAGAAAATAATTAAAAAATACAGATTGAGGGAGAAGGTGCAAGCACAGCATCAGACTTATGCTTTAGGAATTAAAGAGGTGACCAGCTTCAAAACAACTCTGCATTTTATTATCTTTAATCTATGGAGATTTGGCCTGAAAGAACTTTAGTACGCTGATATATATCAAATGAACAAACCATATTTATTGCTTGTATAGCTAGCAGCTTTTGATCACTTCAACTAAGCTTGGTTGTATTATATACGCAATATTATTGGTGTTTTTTTTTACAAAAATAATTTGTTATATGATTAAATTCACAATCAGACTTGCTGTTAAACTAAGATTCATGGGACATGTTTTTGTTGGACTTTGTCAGGTGTGGGAAATTGATGAAAGTAAGCATAAAGCTGGTGCTGTGCTTCACACATTAGGTTGGCCCTTGGATCATAAAACATATGGAGGATCATTTCTGTACCACATGAAAGATAACCAGGTAACAATTCTACATTTTCATTATTATGATAATATTTGGATACAAATTGTTTGAGTTATTCATGGATCATCACAGTATGAGCTCAAAGCACATAATCACACCCACCGCTGTATGCTTAAAGTTGCTCTAGTGAGTTTCAGTTTCAAGGCTATTTATTTCCAAGTATTGGCCACTTGCATCTAGGAGTTTTTGGTAAATATGCACTTCATTCTTGAACCTTGATTTACATCGATTGCTTAAACATCATTAGACATATTTTCTTCTTTTGATATCTTAGTTAGGGACTACTCATCAAAAAGTGGATGCCTCTGAATGCATAGTACTCATCATTGTATTTCCTTTATTGGGTCTTTACAGGTTTCAATTGGCCTTGTCATAGCTCTGAATTATCACAATCCTTATTTGAATCCTTATGAAGAATTTCAGGTGATCTGGACCTGTCTCTTTTTAGCACTCTATATTTATCATTTCTATTTGGGAGCATCAAATATCAACTGATCATGTGATTCAGTTGTGAACAAGGATAAGAGGGATCTTAGAGTTCAGATATAAGTAATAACTGAAGTTCCCTCATTTATCATTTCTCTTTCTTTGTATTCCTAACTTTCCCAGTCCCAGTTCTGTTGATCACATAACCTGTAGTGTTGCCAGAACCACTGATGAAGGTTTTCATCCAATTGTTGGTTCAATTGTTAGGTCAGCGCACAATCTATCGGTCATTTTGGTTATCAATCAGCTTGTAGCCCAATCTCCGATTTTTTTACAAATTAGACACTCATTTATCCCTAGATTGTTCTAGAAGAGAGCCATGCTATGAAGTACATGTGACAACAGCTGTAATTTTTGATGAAAATGAAAAGAAACTTGAGAAACAAAAGAGAAACTAAATGACTGACTTTTCATTTTATGATGTTCAATTTTTTCATATTTAGCTTATCTATTGCTGGATATTGGTGGGGCTAGACAGAGATTGGCATGACTTTTTCTGGTGCTTCGTAAGTTAGTTCCATATATGGAGGAATATCGTTGGAGTTATATCCTTGACTCCATGTAATAGCTGAAATTCACGAATCCAATCCCTAGCAATATTGATGATAGAGTTTGGTTGGGCAAGTTTGATAGCTCTTTTGGTTATTGGCAATTTTTTTTTCTTTTATTACATTAAAGCATTTATATATTCACATTATCTTCTTGGCTTCCAATTCTTCTCTCAAGCTTTTGAAATTTCATCCCACTTCCACTCATCTACTTCTGTTTTTAGAAATTTAAGCATCATCCTTCCATCAAACCACTTCTGGAGGGTGGGAATGTAGTCCAGTATGGGGCACGAACTCTAAATGAAGGTGGTATCCAGGTGCGTATTTAGTACTGTATGATAAATTGAGTTTTTTGTGGCTGAAGCATCTTATTTTATGATAATTGTTACCAACATACCAAAAGGATTGATTTGAATTTAACTATAAAATATCATACACATACAACACAATTATGAATTTGATGATAGGTAAATTTCAGTCTATTCCATATCCAGTTTTCCCTGGAGGAACAATTATCGGCTGCTCTGCTGGTTTCCTGAATGTACCAAAAATAAAAGGGACACATACTGCAATGAAATCAGGTACATTCCACATGCTTACTGAATTGTGCTCATGCCATTGCCTCTCTAAAAACATGCCCTGAATCAACAAGATGAATCATCTTTGGAGTCATATGGTACAGCAATTTTTAATAAGCCTATTTCCCTCAACTGACAGAATTTAGGAAACACAGAAATAAGCTTGATGGCATCATAGGTTCTGTATTGGAATTCTTATGGTGATTATAAACACCTCAACTGACAGAATTTAGGAAACACAGAAATAAGCTTGATGGCATCATAGGTTCTGTATTTGAATTCTTATAGTGATTATAAACAACATACATTTGCGGATAATCTCGATGCATCTTGATCAACTATTTTAAGACAAAGCTGAAGTTTTCGTTTAGATTCTGGCTTAGTTTATCAGTCATAAAAAATTAATATTGCATAATATTCACATAGGCTGCTTAAAGAAATGCTATTTTGTGGAATTTTGGACATTACTTATAACATTTCTTGTCAGAACTGCACATGTATCAGAGGAAATTGCTCTACAATCTTCAGAGAAGGCTACGTTCAAATTGTTTGAATGCCACAACCTTATCCTTACTTTCAAGTTTTCTTCTGGGGACTTGAGATTGATGTTCTGGATGTCATGACAATCTGTAGTGTCATACTTCAT
Organism: Erythroxylum bequaertii; assembly: GCA_024520955.1. Lineage (NCBI taxonomy): Eukaryota > Viridiplantae > Streptophyta > Magnoliopsida > Malpighiales > Erythroxylaceae > Erythroxylum > Erythroxylum bequaertii. The sequence continues at coordinate 11,038,483 of JANIJF010000005.1, forward strand.
GCTCACGAAATGCAGGGCAAAAATGCCCTGTTTCTGTAAGCAATAGATGTATATGATACTATTGGATAAGCAATAGTTTAATGGTCTTGAGCTATAGTTTCTGTTATTCTTTTCTATTTTCATGCTATATGCATGTGTGGAAAAGTGCATCATTTCTTCTATATGTTTTACTTTTAAAATTTAAGAATTCAAAGCAAATGGTTGATATTGTTAGATTTAACATGGCTACCATTGGAATATCATTGCTATCTCCTGTTAATATGCAGCATGTGTTTCATCATTGGCTAACTTCAAAACCATCTAGTATGGCAGCTTAAGAAATGACTATAGAATGTTAATCATGATGCATACAATTTTATTTGTCCCTCGAGTGTATTACTAGCCTGAATGGTTTTTGTAGGAATGCTAGCTGCAGAAGCTACCTTTGCTACCCTTCATGAAGGTACAAATTTAGGATTGTATTGGGATACTTTAAGGAGTTCTTGGGTATGGGAAGAACTTCACAGAGCTCGTAACTACAGACCTGTAAGTGCCTTGTTGTCTTCTCTTCTTTATTAGATTTTGGTTAAGAAACAATAGGGATCAGTTCCTTGAGTTCTACTTGTGATGTCGTGTTGCATTCTAAGTAGCATTTTTGGTCTTGTAGGCTTTCGAATATGGTCTTATTCCTGGATTGGCCATAAGTGGTTTAGAACAGTAAGACCTAAATGTTACTGGTCTTTTTGTTGATTGTTTTCATTGTAGGGAGCTTGCTCCTTTTTTCATGTAATTATAGAAAATACTTCACTTGTCTGAATTCTGTGCTTACCAGCTATATACTAAGAGGGAGGTCCTCTTTCACACTGAAGCATGGGAGGCCTGATCATGAAGCAACAGATGTAAGTAGAAACTGCTTTAGGAAAAGATATTATTGCAATTATGATACAAATCATACTGGTTCTTCAGCAGCAAGACAATTAAGATGGCATCAATTAGTTTAAGTGTGTAAAACAGATCCAAAGTTATGGTTTACCAGCTAGCTTATTATTTAAAACCCTCATTTCTGCCATACTGAACTTTTCCTAAAAATGTGCACTGCTTTTACATTTAGGATTGATCTGTTTGCAATAATTTGTATTGTTGATGTTCGTTGCCCTTCAATCAAACACCATACAGGAATCCCTCCCCTTTCTCTTATTGTATAAGTCTTAAGTAATTGTATTGAGGGACAAATGAAACGGCTTACTAATGTTGATTGAACTTTTTCCTTGCAGGTTGCACAGTTTCACTCTCCAATTGAATATCCGAAGCCTGATGGAGTTTTTTCTTTTGATGTACCGACCTCTCTGCACAGGTATCTAGAGTAGCAACTCCTGCCTATGAAATTCATCATTCGAACTGTCTTAAATGGGGCATCTCTTAAACTATAATTTGTATAAGAAATGCCAATTCTTTGAGAATATATGATGTGTAAATCTGTATGAATATGTGTTAACTATTGCTATTTTACTTTTTTAACATTATTGGCCCATTCTCGAACAGTCAGCTTCACTTGTTCAAAAGTTTCTGGCAGTTGAAGTGATTATATGAGTTTTTATCAGCTTCATTTTGCCTACATAATCATCCGATGAGGGGCTGAATACTGAAACAATAGACTTGATGCAGGGTTATGTGGTTGATCCTTTGCATAATATGGATGTTCTTTAATGTTGATAAATTTCTTAATATCAGTTGCTTGTTGTGGGAGTTCATTGAAGGAGTCAATACATAAACTTTTTTAGTGAAACTCATTTCACATGTCCTGAAATTCATTGGTGGCTGATCTTTAGTTATCCAATTTGTGTGGCATATTTAATTTTAATTCCTGGGTGACTAATTTTTCTTCAGGAGCAACACAAATCATGACCATGATCAGCCAGCTCATCTACAGTTGAGGGATCCCAAGATTCCTGAGCTTGTAAATTTGCCAAAATATGCTGCACCAGAGTCGCGATATTGTCCTGCTCGTGTATACGAGTAAATTCTATTCTTATAGAGATGTGTTTTGACATCTCTACGGATTATTCATATTCTTTCTTAGCTTGTATATTGAGTTATTCTGACATATTCGTGACCTTGGTTTTGTTAGGTATGTCTCAAATGAAACTGGTCAACCGAAGTTACAGATCAATGCTCAGAATTGCCTGCACTGCAAGGTATTGCTAGATCTCGTCTAGTACTTAGAAACTACCTCTTGAATATGTGCACGACTGCAATCATAGACAATGAATCCAAAGAGTAAAAGGTTGCATTGTAAGCACGAGCATGGTTAGACTCTGCCATCACTTAATGGGAACAAAGAACCGTACTTTTAAGTTGTCATTTTAATCAGCTCTGCTGAAATTGTATTTCAGGCATGCGATATCAAAGATCCAAAGCAAAATATTGAATGGACTGTGCCCGAAGGAGGAGGTGGCCCTGGTTACTCGGTCTTGTAGATTGCTCGGTGCTAACCACCCAGTACAGATGATGCTGTAACCAATGCACCAAGTCTGCTGAAACTACAATTTAGTCTGAAAAGAAAGCAAGTTGAACCAATTCTTTCTGCAATATCTTGCAGGTTGTATCAATAATGGGAGATCCAGACGTCATACTTAGAAGGGTCAGAAGAAAAATTTCGAGTTTCCCCATTAGGCTTAATCTTTAAAAAAAGACTCCTCAGTAACGTCATCCTTAAGTCTCCTCAATAACGTGTCTACCTTGCACTTTTCTTAGATGTTTACAAGATAAATCATTTTAAGACATTTCCAGACTTATGAACTGAATTGAATCACCTCTAAACAAAATGTAAAATAGCTAACTGAAATGGTGGAACTTTTGACTGCAAATCATTATCAATTTTAGACTCATATTGGTCATCAGATACGATGACATTCATAAGTTTTAAAGGCTGAGGGGAAGGAGTATCCCAAGCTGAAACTCACAAGGGAACATTTACAGTCTACCACAAACTGGAAACAGGTTACTTCAGTAATGTTTTGTGGTTGCTCTACAGAAACTGTGAAGTTGAACGCACAAAGCCATACTGCTCTCTGTGCCGAGTGGGCCAAAAGCAGACTTGTACACATTTATATTCAGTTCTTTCTCTTACCATAATTTTGTCGCTACAGGAGCTAAATTGTTCTAAAAAGAATCAATAAATTCCATCTCGAGGTCTGTAATTGCATCAAGATTGCTACACAAACTAGACCAATACATCACATAACTCTGTCTGACCAATTTTAGAATATATAAAAGCCTAAAATGAATATGAATACATGACTAAGGTGATAGGAAGAATATATGGGCTATAGTCCTAAGTAAAATTGCAACTGGGATTCCAATTCCAATCAGTAGCAGATGCCCTTCGTTAGCTGGGACATTAGTCCTTACTTTCTCAATCGTTTGTCGTTGAAGAGCTCATGTCTGATAAGCTATCTTTCTGGCTTGAAGAAGGCATCGATGTTGTTCTCATTTTCATATCTCCAGCTTGCTGCTGTTGCTGTTGCTGTTGAAGATGGTGCAATTGAAACTGGTGCTGCTGCTGCTGCTGCTTTTGAGAATGGATTTGAAGCTGTTGAAACTGCTGTGCAGTTAAAAGTGTATGCATAGCTTGACTGTTGGGATAAAATTGCTGACCCCCACTGAGAGAAGAAAATTTCATGGGTCCACCATTTGGCAAAGCTTGACCAGTCAATAACTTCAGATGTTGAATTTCTTCTTTCAATGCGTCATTTAAAGCTAGAAAAGAAAAGAAACCACAAGTAAATTATGACAGGTAACAGGATGAGAAAACTAGAGAATACAATTGCTTTATGAAAACCGAAAAAACAAGAAGTCCAGTTCTTGCAATTAGTGAAGACTTGAAATGCAGGATACATGTACGCAATTTGCAGGACACATTTCCTTAAATTTCTAACTGTGCACAAGGATACTTGCGTCATCATCAAGATATGCCACAATCCCTTGGCACATTAGTAAAACTAAAACCTCCTTATAGAACAGCAGAATGTCAGGCTCTTTGCAGCTAAACCTTGCAACAATTACTTTTCCTTAATCCTGTAAGCAGTCGAGACTTTAAAATTTGATCCATCCACCACGATCATCTCAACTTTCAGGAGTTGGGAAAAGGGTATGCAAACAAATGATTGACAGACACAACTGCGAACAAACAAAACCAATCTATTCCCAGGACATCTAACGCATGAAAAAGGGACTAACATTAGAAACAAAAAGATATCAAAAGCACAAAAATCAATAAAGATGTCAGCAAAACAGAAATGACAAGTTATAGAAGAGAAGAAGCCTATGATAACTGGAAAACTAACCTATTCATTGTTGACTATGTACATAAAAGCATACAATATAATGAACAAACTCTGGTAACAGATTTAAAATCACATAATAAAGAGGAAATTTTAGTTCCTCAAACGATAGACCCAGTAAACTTATCAATTTAAGGAGCTTAAAATTTGCATGCAATCTTTTGCACACACAGGGATCATTTGATTTGCATAAATTTGTTAATGAAAAAGCAATTTGAATTTAGGTTAAGCACGTGTCACTTCTGCAGCAGTATAATAATTCAGATTTGTTTTCTAGCTGAATGTATGCCTTAATAAGTCATTTATTGTAATGCACTTCTCCTTTTCAGTTCCCTTTCCACAAACAAACAAACAACCAAAGGAAATTTGGTGGAAGTGTACAGACACCAGACAACTCAAACTAAACCACACCATATCTCCATCTCTAGTCTAACAGAATTTTTCTTATATAGAACCACACCAATAGACAATGTGACACAGTTATATTCAATTCTGATGTAGTCTCCCAGTTGAAATTTAATCATCCACGTTACTCCTAATGCTTCGCAAAAGCTATATGCAATTATGCACTACAACAATCTAGTTGAAAGATCAAGATATTTCCATTCATGTGGAAACTAAGCCTATAGTTTGAATGTTCACTGAAAATTGTTATGCCAAACCCTTATTCGCAATGCCATTCTTGACACATGAACCTGTCTATTTCATAGAGACAAAATATATCAAGTTGTTGAACTGAATCACAAAACTCTAAACAACCTCAAATTTGTTGAACATTCACAATGATAACAGGTACAGACAGAAGTTAACTTGTATCATCAATTATATAAGGTCGAAATGAATAAATCAATATTCTGACAACTAGCCAAAGGGGTAAATAACTTCTTCTCAATCAGCTGAAAAGAAAAGGGCAGTTCATAAGCACATGGCAATTGGTACTGGGCTAAACTCCGATTCATCATTAAATGCATGGAAGTTAGAAAATTAGAAGTTGTAGATGACTTCAACTTTTTCATCAATCAAATGATATCAACAATATGGATGTAAAGGAAAGAATTTTGACATTGTCTAACAGTCAGCAGCACTTCACTGTAACAAAAAGCAGTTTGTACGCACACACAAACTTTTAGTTTCTATGCAGGCAATACATCATACTATGGAAGGCATAAAGCAACTCCAAAGGGGATCATCACAAATGGAAACAGATCCTTACCATCTTGCAAATGGACCTGTTGTTCCATTGTTTGCAAACGCAATTTCAATTCACTATTTTCAACATTCAGGCCATTTGTATCCCTCTGCTCACAAAGAAAAAACAAAAGAAAATCCAAACATGTTATACTCATGGTGTGCTTCTATACATTTTAAATAAAATCATGTTGTAATTCAATAATTCTCAACAAAAAACAGACAACTTTCATCTGAATGTACGCCTCCCTATGAGAATGTGAAGCGATGTTTTACAAATCTGAATGGGATATCGAAAAGGAGGGAGACTGGGAGAGGGTTGATTAAACTGAAGTTGTACCGATGTTGAACGATATTGAACTGGGATAAAATATAAATTATTTAAAAAGGTAAATCTATCTTAACAGATATAGAGCCAGACATTTATGTCAAATATATCAAATTTCTTGAATATATACAGAAGTTAAACATTGTGTTTTGGTAAGCTTCCTTTTAATTGTTGACCTTCACATCTTTCCATTTTAAAGCATTAACTAATTTCAGGTCAGCAATTAAATAGCAAAGGCAGGATTTGAACAACAGACAGTCCTTGAAATAGAAAACATGAAAACAACGCTCTCATGGTACCATGACATTAATTAAGCAGCAAAACTTCTACATGCATTTATATACATATACAGGATAACTCTAAATTGAAGGTCAACTGGAACAGTTGACTGTTCTTTCGCTGGTTTGGAGACATTGATGAAAAATTAAATTCATGCATCTTACCTGAAGCAAAGTCAATTGAGCAGATAGTGATGTAGCTTCTGTTTGCAGTGTTTGTACTTTCCTTTCTAGTTCAGCTATATACTGCATCTTTCGTTCCTTTGATCTTGCAGCTGATTGTCTATTTGCCCAGATCCTATTATATCAAAAATAATAAACAAAGAAGTATGCATATAAGATGCCAATCTAAAACACAAACTAAGAAAGCAAACATGTTCCCTATTTTCCTCCCATATAATTTACAACAATTGGAGGGTAGCGTAAATCGTGAGCCAGGTCTTAAAAAGGTTGAAATGCCAGGAACTTGAAGTGCTATCCATCCATACCTAAATTTTATTGGCAGTATGGCGCTTACAGGATTACATACGATCACATCAATTGTATTTGCTAGGAAATGAGTTTCTAATAAGGAAAAAGGAAAATCACATCAATTGTATTTGCTAGGAAATGAGTTTCTAATAAGGAAAACCACATATTCTGCAGTATACATTCTCCATAAGAAACCAGAACTCAAAAGAATCTCAAACCAGGCAATACTAGAACAGGGACATCTAACTTGGATTTCCATTCACATATGACAATAGTAGCACTAAATTACGATGAAAAATCATCTCAAAACAAAAACTCCAACAATAAAATAGACAATACCCAAAAGCCGAATATACCTTTTTGCGCGCTTAGGATCAATAAGAGCAAGCTCAGCAAGCTTGGCGGCAGAAATAGCCTTCTTAGAATCAGCAGGAGAGACCTCTTCTGGACCTGACATAAGCATCTCTGGCTTGATAGTCGTCGAACTATCCATTGATTGGCTATGCTGATGCCTAACTCTAGGCCTCTCACTAGGCCCACCAACATCCCCTGTCACCGAAGTTGATGCTAAACCTGGTGATGCCCCTACTGGGGCTGATTGTTCTGCCACTTGAGCAGCCGACGTAGCAGAGGAAGAATTATATTTATCCATATCAAGGTACATTGACAACAAATCCTCCTCAGTCTCATCAGACAAAGACGGCCCATCAGCACCACCAACAACACCAAGATCACTGTCAAAGCTAAGATCATCAGGCAATGTGAGAATCTCTGAATGAGCACGTCTATGACCAACATTCTTAGGTGGGTTATCAGGCATTCTGCTAATATCATGACTAAAGTTGCTAGAATCAGCTCCATGGGCAAAACGACTAGGGTCTGCAACAGCTCCTGCAGCCATTGGATTGAATGCAGATAATGAAGGCTCATGCTTTACATTAAAAGAACTCCCGGATGGTGAAAAGCTCGAGAATCGACCAGACGGTGGTGGCAAACCACCAGTTTGAGCTTGGGTTTTATCCTTATCCATCCAGAGAATTCCAAAACCCTAATTAAGCTCTCAAACCACTCAAATATTAAACAAATCTGAATAAAAGTCCAAGCTTGGATTTTTAATAGAAAGTGAAAGATGGAAATCAAAAACTATCACAAGAAGAAAAAAACAACAAATAGGAATCAGTATCAGAAACTAAGGAACCTAGGAACGCAGAGAAAGAAACGGGTAAAAAGAACTCTTTTTCCTTTTTCTTTACCAGAAAGAACAAATTAAACCTTGAAACATCAAGACAGATCAAACAACAGTAGCCCCAAAAGAAGTGGAGATCTGAATCTGAAGCCAAAACAAAGAGAGAGAAAATGAAAAACTAAATATTTGGAAGGGTAAAATTAAGAAATACGCGCGAGGCAGAAAGGAAAATATGTTTACTTTCCGGGAATATCTAAGGCAGAAAATTCTGTTCTGACTTCTGAGGCAGCTTATGAGTTACATGGTTTGTATTGGAAATGTCGAAATCTCAGACTTTTAGCATTATAAATTCTGACCAAAACCACAACCAAACCAAACCAAAGTCACTTCACATGGACAGATGCTCACCACCTTCTTTTATTCATTATGCTTATTAGTTATTCCATCATTTCCCCCTATCTCTTAATTTATTTAATTATGCAATTTTAAGTGAAGAAGGTTTGATATAATTGATATTTTAATTAATTATTTTTCTATATCATATTTAAAGAATTATTGAATAACTTTATTAGGTATAAAAACAAAGAATATTATCTCTTATAAATTAATTATAATGGAAGGCTCATTAAGAATATTTAAGGAGATATTACTAAAAAAGAATACTCTCTTGAATATAAAACATTACCAAAAAAGATTAGGTCAAGAATATAATGATAAAAGACAGCAAAAATGTGACTAATAACAATAAAAATTAAGAGAGATAAGGCTTTGTTGGCTCGCACATGTTAAAATGATCTAATGAGAAGATGCGAGAAAATTATACTTAAGAATTATAAGAGGAAAAAATAAATGCCTAAAAAAATATGAGAGGAGATGATTAAGAATGATATGACTAAGCTGAAATTTACTTAGGACATAACCCTCAATTGAAAAATATTGATGTACTAAGATACGGATAAAGATTCTCATATAAATAAATCTTTCTCTTCCTTCTAAGTCTTTTAATTATTTTCCTTCGAGTCTTATGTCTTGTATTTAGCTTAAACATTTAATATGTAACACTTCTCTCTTAGTTATTTATTATTTAGCATAAACATTTCCTTAATTAGCCTAAATATTTTCTTGTGATGAATTGTTTGTTTTATTTATTTACTTATTTTCTTTCTTGCTTATGTATTTATTTACTAATTTTATCTTTTGTTTTTATTCTTTATTTTGTTCCATATTTATTGTATTACTTGTTTTTTATTTTTATTTGTACGTTTTTATTTTTATTTTTTATATGGGTCTATAAAAAATCATTTTTATACCAAGGGTCTTGAATGATCTTTATCTCTTAGAGATAATGTTCATCCACTATGATGTTATCCATCACACATCCAATATCTCTTCATCTCTATCCGTTGATAATGAGTCATCGCCAAGTTTTGGTGGAGAACTAAGACCTCTACGGAGATCGGTGCAAATAAAACTCCCACATGGGAGAAGGTGAAGAAGGAGTTAAAATATCAATTCCTTCCAATGAACACTTATTGACTAGCAAAGTTGCAAAATTTTGGATCTCTCAAGATATCGTGTTTTAAATGAACTTCTACTAAAATATTATTGTTGTTGTGATTGTTACATGCAAACTGAAAACATATTATATATAATTACACAATATACTAATATAATAGCTCTTTTTTATTAACGGGAAACTACTGAAACAGATTACAAAACAAGTCTGGGGAAACAGATCCCTGACATATCCTCAAATAGGATACGTTGGCACTCGATAGGGACAGAATCAAAATATGTTACACCAACGTCAAAATATTCAGCCTGGGTGGCAAGCTAGTCAAAAATCTGTTGCTTTCTCGGTAGACATGTCAATGAACAACAGACCAGTTCCGGGTGAATAGTTCGTGGATTCCCGTTACTATGGGGTTGAGCACCATGGAGCAGTTTTCTAAGGAAGAGATGATCTTGTGCACCACGAGCGAATCCACTTCTAGTTCTAAGTGACGGAAGCCCAGGCTCCAGGCGAGCGAGAGACCTGTAAAAACTCCCTAGAGCTCGGCAGACAACGGAGCGCACCATCCTCGGTTCTGAGTGAATCCTCCAAGCCAATTGTCGTCACTGTCTCGTATAAGGCCACCTGCTGTATCCAAGAATTGGGAGCGATTGCTTGCTCCATCTGTGTTTAATTTGACCCATCCAGGGCGCGGTTTACTTCAACCGATGAGTTGCTCTTAGCGGGGACGAAATCCGGTGTTAGCCTGACTTCGCTAGACTGTAGACTTGTGGATTTGATCTCCATAAGACAAAATGAGAAAAGTAGGTGAGGACGACCAATTGAAATGATCATCAAAGAGTGACAAATTCCTCCACGTCCAGAGGAACCAACAGGTCATTCCAAAAATAACCACCCAATCATGGCTCTGAACTCGCCGATGCTGTTGGAGGTTTTTGAGGAGCCATTCTCTAGGTGGCAAATAGAAGAAATCGGAAGTAGCAAGGTGCGTCGATAATGTGTCCCACACTTGGCTAACCTTGGTGCAATCTCTCACAACGTGTAGAGATTATTCTTCGAGAGTACACTGATGACAGGTGCTGTTAATAGTGAGTTGCTTTTGTACTCGTTGTTGGTTTGTGAGTAAGTGATTTTGTGTTAGTAGCCATAGGAAGGAGTGGATGTACTGCGGTCCCGGCCACTGCTAGATTGCATTCCAGACCCCATGAGTCGACTCGTCGTCGTGACCCATAAGCATGGAATAAGTTAATGCTATGGTGAAGAGACCATTGTCGGAAGCTCCCCATACCAACTTATCCGGCCCAAGATATAGCTTAGGTGGGAACATGTCGACGATTAATCAACAAATTGGCGTTGGGAGCCAAGATTGGAAAGCAGCCCAATTCCAGTTGCCAGTGGAAGCCACAAATTGGTGAACACTAAAGTTAAGAGTTAACTCTGGGATGGGGTGTGTAGTGTGAGAAATAAATGGTCCTACTCCCGCTAGGGTCGAGCCAAAAGCGCGTCCTAGAGCTATCTCCGATCATCTATTTCATGCCTTGGGAAACGATGTGTCAGGTTGCCTTTATGCTTCGCTAAACCATTGGCCCCCCTATGATTTCAAAAGAGGTGGGGATGGGGTTGGCGTCAAAGTTATATTTATTAGAGAGCACTTGTACCCATAAAGCATCAGGTTTGGCTATCAAGGACCAGCCGAGTTTTGCTAGGAAGGCATCATTTGTTTTGCGAATTCGCCGAATGCCAAGACGCCCTAGCTCCTTCGGCTTACAAATGTCCGTCCAGTTGACTAAGTGGATTTTCTTTTTGTCGCGAGACGAACCCCACAAAAATTATCTCATGGCTTTTTCCAATTCATCACACAGACTGCGTGGCAAACGGACTGTCTGTATAGTGTAGCTTAAGATAGCCGCTAATACCAATTGAGTTAGAGTGATTCGGCCAACGAACGAAAGAAGTTTAGCTGACCATCCTGATAATCGTTGATGGAACTTATCTAGGATGTACTGATACGTTCGTTTGCTGACTCGTTAGTGTATAAGAGGAACGCCAAGATAACGACCGAGGTCATTCGTCTTGTGGAATCCTAATTTTTTGCTTAAAGATTGACTCGTAGCAGGAGGGATATTTCTGAAAAAGTAGCATTTCGATTTAGCCATGCACGCGTTGTCCAGAAATCGCACAGAAAGAATTCAAAATATTCCGAATGATGATCACTTGATTGATGGATGCTTATGAGAAAAGAATGAGATCATCTGCAAATAATAAATGAAAAAGGTACGGACCATTTCTGCTTAGTTTGATCGGCTGTAAAGAATAATAGCTTTCCTTCTAGAGAAAGTAGACGATTTTGGCATAACTCGTTTACCCTGTTCGACAAAATATAAAGTAGACTACAAGACATCTGCTTTCCATTTAAATAGATTATTATAATTCTGGTTGTCTTTTTTTTTTACTCAATAGGAGAAGTATACGAAAACTAAACTACAATACGGGGAATCACGACCCCTGAGCTATCCTCTAGGAGGATAGAAGAGCAACCCTCAGGCAGGTTTGGATACCAATGGATACCAAGAG
>JANIJF010000005.1:11135789-11146509 GCA_024520955.1 Erythroxylum bequaertii
ATGATTGAGTATTCATGAAAATGTGCAAATTAGTAATGTGTAAATGTGTATGTATTGCATGATATAGAAGAGCAATTTGGCCGACAACATTCAGACATTGCCAGGATGTCGAGACAATAGCTATATGGAACATAATGTGAGTCAACCTAGATGTGTAAACTCAATTATATGTGTGCTTTTGTTTGAATTATATATGTAGTAAGTAACCTAGATGGTCTCACATTGATTTATTATTTGATATAAATTCTGAATTGAATTATTATGTGATGTGAATGTGTTAATTTCAAACATTGAATGTCCGAGGCGTTTGATGCATGAAAAATATATTGGAAGTGCTCATTGTATGTGAATATGAAAGAATATGTTATACTCAACTTAATTGTTGAATGCCAGACCAAGGTCTGATGATGAATATGAATGTGAAAGAAAATTGAGCACAAGTGAATAATTGAATACATATGATGCATTTCATTACATGAATGCATGATAACATAAAGACAGTTGTGATCAGAGTCGCCAGTGAAAAAGAGCTTAAAGCTTAGAATGTGGTAAGAACCTCTGGTTCACTATGTATAATGAGCCATGTATCCCCAACGGATAAGGGACAATTATTAATGAGCCTGGTATCCATAATAGATACGAGACAGTGAAAAAGGCACTCGGTCGCAACAAAGTAATAAATAAAAATGAGTCTCATGAACATTCCACATATAATTTAATACGCATTATGTGATTGAATTGAATTGTATGAATCGTTATAACTTGTTTGTGAACTTGAAACATGAATTGTAAGTGTTATGTGAAACGAGTATGCCATCGATGATGGGTAGCTCATTGAGTTTGCAAAACTCATCAAAATTGCAACGCTGACTTTATAAGTGCGAGAGAGTCAGCTTAGCTTCTAAGACAACTTAGAAGAGATCTAGTACATGCCTTTGGATAGAAGAAATGACTCAAAGAACGGTCAGCTGAGACTGAAGGATTTAGGTAGGATTTTTGTATAATTCCTTATTCATGTAGCATGTAGCATATTTTTATAATAGAGCTGTAGACTCTGATAGCTTTTCGATATTGTATATAAAGATGAAGTATGTAATGCTACAATATATATTCAGTTTTATGAAATAAGAATGAGGAATTGAGTTTTCAAATATTGTGATATTTATGTTTTAATGATGAAGCCATAAGAAGTAACGTGATTACTCTAACATGTCACCCTTGCAGGGTACGTATTCGAATATCCTTCAGAATGTCGGATATGTGTCCTACGAGAATGACGTGTTATACAAAACCAAGCAATGACCAAATCACTCATGTAAGGAGTCTAGACGCAAGCCAGAAGTCCTAAATTGGAGTCACACATGCAAGGTGATCTTCAGCAATCTCATGATGTCCTCCAATTGCACAATGACGGCATCCATACATGTTCTTTTCAAAATGCACTTCTTTCACACTTAAACAATTATTCAAAAATCCAATTCAAATAATAAGTATCACTTTATTACGCCTCATCTTAATTTGAATTTTAAGACTTGCATTATCTTGAAGATCCGATAATAAAAAATGCTAAAATTAATAATAAGATATATAATTAATAAATACCTTAACATACTGTATAAGAAAGAATATTATAATTTACCCTCATTTATATGGATTATTTTTTTAATCATTTTGTACTCATTGATGTTATGAAAAAAAACTTTATTTATGAAATTATATTTGGACATTCATTATTCTAGATATTAAATTGAGGGCATCCACATTTACTTGAACCTGGGATAGAGAGATCCTAGTAATTGTGGAGTTTTGAATGATTTAAACGAGTACAGCAACCAATTATTGAAAGCTATCTAAGTACAAAAGGGTTGGTGGTTTTAAATGACGAAATCATATGTATGTATGCGCGCATGTGATGATGCAAAATGAAAACTTTGATGTGTATGTTATAGGCTTCAGAAGATAGATTCATGACACTGAAATATATGTGAAGAAAGCAGCACAAGTCTTATCTAATTCTAGAAAGTTGTTTTCCACTATATAATGTTGGCCAAAAGTCGGTACATTAATGCGTACTGTTGTAACTAAAAGCAAATGTGCCATTCAAATCACTAGACATAAAGGAAAACATGCGATCTAGTTGGTATTCCCATATGTTTGCCACCAATGTCTCTTCTCGGTCCCTCTCCAGCTAATTCCTATTCCTCTCCTCTTCGTGTCGATTTTAGTTGTATGTTTCTTCGCCATCTTGTCCTCTTCTTATGCACGAGCTACTCCTGTCCTAAGTTTGTATAATAATTTGATGCATCAGTTAACAAGATCCAATTATACTAAAAATACAACACTTGTGTATCCAAATTGATTTTAGGAGAAGGTCTAAGATGCATGCAATTGTATTTTAGCATATAATTAATCTTGTGTCTTGGAAAGACAAAAGGATAATATCACGCATGTAATTTGATACGAACATGTCCTTGGGACTTTGATAAGCCTGAAACTTGAACTACAGGTGTTTCTGGATTGTTTTCTCATGGCTGAAAAAATCACTAACGAGTACAAAAAAGAACTACAGGGTCCTCTTATTTGTTGATTTTATTATATACCCAAAAATAGTGTGAAAGCTAATAAAATTATAAATTATATGGTTGAAATTAAATTATTTGAAGCAGATAAAAGAGTATAAAATTATATGGTTGAAAGACTACTTAAAAGCATCTTTTAATAAGGGAACCATATATTCTATTTGGCATTATATGATATGTTAAATTTGGTAATATCCTTAATTGATTAAACCATAGATGGGTATAACTAGTATTATAGGATAAAGCTGCGTGCTATTAGACTTTTTCAGATCTTATGTGTTAGTGGGATTCATATTAAATATTGTTATTGTTGTATTGATTTTTCAAATTGGTTGAAATCTTATATAACCTTACAACATGTAATTACACTATACAAGAACAAATAAACTGATGGTTCTGCAGGCCACCCACTAAACAATCTTAAATTCTAAAATTCATTGGTTAAACTAAATGATTTGTTTATTTATTTTTCTCTCTTTGTTTTATCTATTTATTTTCTTGTTCCTCTGAGCAGTTATGCCGTCAATAGCCAGGTTGGTGGATAGTACTTTTCCAAAGCTGAGGGATATGACTTGTTTCTATTCTATTGCACCAGAAATCAATCAGAAGATTTAAAGGCAAAAGAGGAAGGAAAAGAGTGGGGTATAGTCAACTTTCCCTGTTAATTAATCTTTTTCCGCAAATTACTTGGAAGCTCCAACTTTGCATTAGGGATTGAAGAAATTAAATTAAGGGATCTATACTTAGATGGCATCTTTCTAGGTATTTATATCTTAATATAAAAATGCAGGGAAAGTACAAGTAAGTGGCATAGAAAAGTTCAGGTTTTTAGGTCATTCATCTATAACTCTAATTCTTCTTATTACAGAATGCCCACTATTCCACTAGGGGTTGAGGGGAAAGATACTAAGGAAGCAAAACCAAAAAGGAAATGGGATGGAGAGGTACTGAAAAAGAGGCACAAGTGCAAACACCTTCAAACAAATACAATTATCTAAAAGCAAGCAAAAAAGGAACACAAACTCCCAAGCATAAACAAAAGTTGGAGATGAGATCAGCTCCATATTTGCATGAATGATGAGATAACATTTTGAAGTATACTCCACAAGCTTGTGAATAAATTTGTAAATGCTAAGCCTTCTCCTCGATGTGTAGATTAATCCACAGATGCTGTGTTTTTAGGGTTTCCATGCTGATGTCCATACCACAGGTTCCTCCTTCCATGTTAAGTAAACTCCTGATTCATCTCCTTGAGGGAGCACAAGTGACCATCCGGCCTGGTACCTTTTAAGCAATGCCTTGACATCATCAACAACATCGTCGCTAAATCCAACCGGATAAAAGGCCGTCCGGAGTCTCTCCAACCATTGTCTTCCCCTCTCCCTTCTCTCACACTCTCCACCTCCATTTTCCTCATCACAAGCCAAAACCCTAACCATGCTTCTTGAGCACTCCCTCTCCAACATCAACCTTTCATTACTTGTTGGCACAAAGCTTTCCTCTAGCATCTCAAAATACAGTGTGTAGTATCGAAGACACTCTTCAAAGCACTGGATAAAGTCGTATCTAGAGCTAGTGAAATCAGCTTCTTCCTCAACAACTGTCACAACCCGAGGATTGAGTGATTGAAACATTCGGATCA
Organism: Erythroxylum bequaertii; assembly: GCA_024520955.1. Taxonomy (NCBI): domain Eukaryota; kingdom Viridiplantae; phylum Streptophyta; class Magnoliopsida; order Malpighiales; family Erythroxylaceae; genus Erythroxylum; species Erythroxylum bequaertii. The sequence continues at coordinate 11,140,011 of JANIJF010000005.1, forward strand.
CTTGACTTCTTTCATCTACTTCAACTCTTCTCAACGCCCCTATACAATTAATTGCAACAGCTTCATCTTCTTGAACACCTAGTCCTTCCTTTGTAAGTTCTCCTAGATTGTTTAGTCCGCTTATAACATTGAATTCAAAGGGAACTCCCATTAGTCTAGCAAATTTTTCCATTCTTTGGCCTATTTCCTTCACGACTGATCTTACGAGGCTAGCTGTTACTACAACAGTGAGCTTCAAGTGCGGCGTCTCATCGTTTCTGGTGGCTAAAGCTTCTAGTAGAGTAGGCCACTGGGTGCAAAGGGTATTGCTAATATCGATTATGTGAAGTTTGCTTTCACCATCTAAAGCCTCCAAGATGGCACCATTTGATGCTACATGACCAAAAGTTGTCCATGGACTTGCCTCCTGGAATTTCAGTATCAACTTTCTCGCTGAGTCAAAGGAGTGACTCTTCTCAGCTACTGAATTTAAGGTTCTGAAGCAACGTTGGCCGGATTCGGTGGCTTTACAAAAGAGAGCTTGCAAGAAATAAGATGCCAATTTTTGGTCACAATCTCCATAAGGGGACGCAAGCTCATTCAACATCCATAGAAGGTGGTGGATTTTGGTGGAGTCCTTCTCGGATATGGCTCTTGCACACTCCCTAAGAAGCTTTCCTGCCCATTTGTTACTCGAATCGCTTGGCTCGCCTGAATCCGATGAACGGCTGGTCGATGTATGGCTGTTCTGAGGCTGATTGCTGTTGTTGTTGCTATTGTTTTGCATGTCTAGAACTGCTGCCTGATCATGGCTCTGCTGGTGGGAAAGGAAAAAGCGTCTGTGCGTGTCTTTGAGGGTAAAGAGCGATATGTCCATGTGCGATAAGGAAAGCTTTTCTTAGACTCTAGAGTCTAGACAGGACTCTCATTACAATTTGATCTCATTTGAGCTTGGAAATGGTCAAGTACAAAGCTATATGATATAGAAGGGCCTTTAATATATTGTTGTGGGTAGTCACTTTCATGACATTTTGTTATTCATTTGATATTCAGTATTTAAAAGCAAACTCTCTATGGTAGCAAATATACATAGCTACACCCTTCCTATGCAACTTCTCCAACATCGTAACATAGGAATTCCAAAAATAAAAAAAGAAGCCCGGACTGCAGTTGTCTTTCCTTTGTATATAACACAATAAATGGGTATATAATATAGTTATGTAGTTGTGTAAAGGCTGGGACAGTGGCACAATTACATTCCAAAAGATTTTGACTCTAACAGTGCTTGGAACAAGATCACAACTTGCAAGAGCCCTAAGTAAGGATCGTAGAATAGCATTGGCTAATTAGATTATTGATAGTTTCTTTTTATATAGAAGTATGCATGATTCACATTAAATAACTCTATAATCCCTTTTTCATAAGAAGTTAAAAGCACAGAAAAAAAGATAGTTCTCCATAAGAGACATTTACTTTCATATATAGTCTAAAATCACTAGGATTGGGATTTAAATCAATAGGACTAGGATCTCTAGGCACCTGCATAGTAGCTTGAGCATACGGCTCAGTTTCTGATTAGTTAACCACCAGCGTCAATGGCCCTCCTGAAAGCACTTTGCAGCACAACCTCAACGAAAGACTTTCTGGAAATAAGCCCTTTCGCAGTTAATCATGAGTAACTTGAACTGTCCAGACATAAGTGTTCCAAGCTGGTATTACAAGCTGTCAGGCTACATTCTTGTTATGAATCCATTTCAGGAGGGATTAAATCCTCGCTAATTGATTCAAATAAAAAAAAGAGAAACAACAGGTTCATTTCTTAGTTTTAAAAAGGTTTTTTCTGTAGTTTTTATTGATCATTGGGTTTTCCGATGTACAGCCACTTGACAGTAATCCACTTAGACCACTTGACAGTAATCCACTTAGACCAAGCATTGGAGTAACTACATTAGTTTTTGCAAAAAGCCATGGTTACATAATAAACTTGTCTGATAACTTAATGAAAGGTGAACATAGTGTCTCTTGTACCATTGTGATCTCACAAAGCATGGAATATTTCTCAATGCACCCAAAACATATGTCAGGGCAGCAACCATTAAAAACCATATTTAAATAGCACTAAAATTATAAAACTATTAGGTCCATGTCATTGCAGTAGTTATGGGAAGGAATAAAACATATATTCCCAGAAAATTATATAGCACTCCAAAGGAATCAGCATGGCTCAATAGCAACTGAGAGAAGTTAAGGGGAAAAAATAAGGCAAAATACGTTCACTAGAATTATTCGAGCACTGCCAAGAAGATAATGATACAAGCAATATAAAGCTTGAAATATATTAATACCCTTGGCTATCCCTTTAATCTGATACGATCTTTACCTCCATAAGCTTTTGTCAACTTTAGCAGTCACCAGAGTCATTGCAGATAATTCCTTGTAGTTCATCTTAACTAATTACTTGTTCAAATGGCAAAAAAAAGAAAAAAAGAAAAAAAAAGAAAGGTTACTGAAACTCATAAGGAAAGCTTTTAGTTTACTTTGGAGTTTATAAGTAACAAGTACAGATGAAAGCTACCAAGCATATATAAAGAAAAAATCAATTAAACTTGATCAGGCAATGAACTCGGTCGTCATTGGTTTATTATATTCGATGGATGATCACCATCAGCAATTGTTTTTTTTAATTAGATTATTATCTGTTTGTTGTCAGAAGCAGATTCAAATTGAGCATCTCTCTTTTTCTCTGCGCTTCATCATGTTACCAATGTCAAGTCAATCCTTGTCAAATTTGTTATTTAAACTCATGGCTCATTAAAGCCATAGACAATAGTCCAAGCTTATATTATATAGTTCAAATGGAAACTTACTGTCTGTTGCAAGAACAGGATAAAGAGAAACAAGCACTTTAAAAAGTGGCTAGAAAGGACTTGTCAGTAATAGTTGGTTTTGCCCAATAAGAGCTGCTTGTTGAACTTCTCTAAAAGATGTCAAGCTCATGCTTTTACTTTACAAAGAAAAGCAGAAAAAGGGAAAGAAGAAAGAACAAAAGGAAGAAGGCCATTTTAGATGGTGACTTGAGTTGGAAAACTCAAGAAAGAAAGCAAATGGAAAAGAAGAGATACAAAAAAGTCACCTTACCATAAAAATACATTTGCAGATATTTCGAAAATCGAGTACCATTATGTCTCAATAATTATCTCGTAAACGATCCAATTATTCTCGTACAGTTCTTTCTAAATCTTCTTATTATTAACAAATATGTTTGAATGGTGTCATCTAGTGATTATACTTACTCTAAACGCTCCCCTCAAATATTACTGTTTAAATAATCATAGTTCTGGGACATCTAACATATATAATCTATATTTGTGGTGCAGACTAGCCGATAAAGATGTGTTTTATACAACTCAAAATCATAATATCCCATATAGAAAACATACTTGGAGAGATTGAAAATGAAAGGAAAGAAAAGAGATAAAAGATAACACCAAAACTAATGACATCTATTGTAGTTTATTCCACACTGATGATTAGACGAGAAGACAAGTTGGAGGGCTTCTGTTTCACCATCCAATCATTGGAGAAAGTCTTAAGCGGCTTCATCTCACCTTTTTTTTTAATATAGAATTCCTTGTTAATTTTTTATTTTTTCGTTCTTACTAAATAATATATAGCCTTTGTTGGAGGTGTTTTCCATTCATTGTGATGGAAGATTTTGTGCCCTACCTTGTCTGCATGTATTTCCGAAACATCTCATTTTGCCTATATGTATAACAGTATAAGAAGCATTCATAGTGGAAGAACAAAGCCTCCACAGGGCAGATTATGGAGTGCGTTACATGTGTTTTGCAGTGTAGTTATTCTAACTTTTGCCATGACCTCTGTTAAATCCAGAAGACGCAAACTTACAAATTTTTCCCAGTTGTTTCTAGCATAAACAAAATCAAAAAGATTAAACGCATCAAAATAAATTAATACCAAAATTTGTTAACACAGTTTGGTATACTTTGCTTACGAGGCCGTCATCTAACTTAATATTTTTACTAAAAGACAACGATGGTTTTATATAAGGCTTTACTAAGCCAACACCACTCAACCCTTGATACTATCTCTCGTCGTAACTACTTGTAAAAGTAATTCATATTCAATAACACGACTAACTCGTGTTAATCTTAGCAGAAAATTTTTCTTAACAATCTTTTAATGAAAGAACAATAAATGAATAATTCAAGTGATTAAATAACTAAGAACAAAAACAGTGAACAGTTGAGATATAAAAGAAGAATAATTTCGGTTGGTTTAGCTCCACTGTAATAATAGATATGAAAATTGTTACTACAAACTATGGGCTGATTCACGCAATATCTAGTACTAACTCACAATTATAGTAGGAGGGCATCATGCATGATAGACCAAGCAAACAAGACTTCACATGAAAATCCAGTAGAACCTTCACCACGATTAACTTTGGCAGAAGACACACAATATTCAAAACAACCCAGTTGTGAGCCTCACACCAAAACATCAACACTCAGTCGTGAACATTCCAAGACGGTGCACCCATAAGAATCAATCGACCAATGCTGCAATACCAAGATGTCGCACTGACTATGAAATCAATTTATAAACGTTGCAGCCAAAGATGAAATTATACCAACTTAAAGATTAGCACATCAGTCATTCCAAGCACTTTTTAATCACCAATACCGAGAAACCCATAACCTCAACTCACACACCACATACAACCAACCAAAAACCACGCAAAGGAGTCACACACGCTCCTAATCTGTAGCTGCCTCACAATGTCCTACAGGCCACAACAACGTGATCACCCACACTCCTATTCAAGATAGACTTCTTGCACACTTGAACTATTATCTAAAAATCCAATTCAAATAAGAAGTATTACTTGATTACACCTCATCTTAATTTAGATTTTAAGACTTTCATTATCTGGAAAATCCAATAATAAAAAATGTCAAAAATAAATAATGAGATATATAACAAATATCTTAACAATCTCTCCTTTTTTAATATTTTTGTCACAAGTAAGAAACTTCCCTTAAATAACATAATCATACATATACATATTGAAGTCACAATACTCCCCCATAATCCAAGATCCAAGCATAGACAAAAGTATCCAACATTCACAAACAACTCAAAATAACCAAATACTAACTCAAGTCATATCCTCTTTTGGGACAAAGGATGCCAAAAAGAAAAGTTGAGAGGCATCGAAGCATCGAAGAACCCGTTGCTTCAGTTGACAAAGAGCATCAAGTCAATCTTGAAAAATGTCTTCAATCCGCTCAATTTCAGTAAACAAAGAGACATAAAGGTTGATAGAGGAAGTCCCCGAGGCATCAGAAGGACCAGGTGAAGTGTGGGGCAAATCCACGACTCATGGTTGCTTGAAAATTCTTGGCGAGATGTTCATCAAAGTGACTGGTTTAATTATGCTCGTTTCCAATCGAGGGACACCATTGGTATATACAAATTGAGAAATCAAACAAGAAAAATATAGCAAGGAATGCGACTTGCCCCCAATAGCCATCACAACTTTAATTATGAGTCACCCTAAATTGAAATTCACCCCAGTACCAATGGCATATACCAGTTTTGCCTATATAAACTGAAACAATATGCGTACTGAGCATTCAGTTAGCTAAAACTAACTTATAAATCAAAAAATACTTTTCTGTCAGCATAGAGGAGCTTAGCACCAAACTAGATGGCCAAGCAGTTAATTTTCCTCCGGTTAACACATTAGCTATTAGGTCATTCAAAATAGTCCAATCATCATCATAAATTTGGTCTTCAATCAGCTTATCAAACCTCATAAAAATATTCAATTTATCAACATCAAATTGTATCAGCCGACCCCATACATACACCAATTATAGCTCAAAGCAGTATAAGTCAGTAAATCACCAATCAAATTGCAATAGAATTCTTTTACCAGTTCAGCATTATATTATTCTAGTAGCAACGCAACTTGCAATAACGTCCTTTTAGATAACAAAACATCCAGTTGGTACTGTTGAAATTTATTTATATTAATTAGGTTGTTAGTGTCTTTATTTTCTATCTTTTTGTGTGTTTATTTTATTTATTCTTGAGGTTTGATGTTATACTTAATGAGAATTAATATTGTTTTAAGTTAAGGTGTATTTTGGAACTAAATAAAAAGAACTGCGACGATTTTGGGACAAAAAGAGCTGAATTAGACATTGACACTAATTAGACATGGCCTCGTGCAGCAACCAGAAGCTTGAAACAAGGCAAGTTGGAAGTGTAAAGTAAAACAACATTGGAAAGTGGGAGTAGTCCAGCCAAAATGCAACACTAAATGAGGAAGCATGAGCAATGACATCTGTCCAAGCAACACCCAAAGCATCAACATGTGTATTTGTCCCAACAACACGCTATAATGGGAAGCATGTGTCGTTTTATGTAAAAACACACAATAGGGGGCTGCGTAAAAACAAAATAGGGATGAGGGTCGACTTTAGGAAGC
>JANIJF010000005.1:11248390-11260987 GCA_024520955.1 Erythroxylum bequaertii
GAAAACAAGAAACTGATTTTTAATGAAGAGCTTGATGATTGGGAATGTATACAATGTGATGCCTATACCCTTGCCATGTATAAAAGAAGCACATGATTGAGAATTTAAGGATTAACTATTCATTGGCATTACACACATTTAGGAGACAATAATATGTATCAGCTTAATATCTATTGTCCTGTTAACATGGCATTGTTGCATTCACTTTTAACATTGATGCATTATAGTTACGAACTTGTATTTGGGAGCTAACAAGTATAGCTTTCTGATTCCAATACTCTAGACTGTTCATCCCTCTAGTTCCTTCACCAATTTTCTGATATGGATAGCCTTTAAACCTTTTTGTGCAACTTGTATTTTGATTTAGCCTTCTTTGATTTAAACATCATATCCCCAAAGCTAACTTTATCTACTAATTAGCCTTTAAGACAAAGCTAAAATATTGTGGACCAATTTTGTTATGTGGAATCTAAATCTTGTCCAGAGAACAATGTAGTAGTTAAATCCAATAACCTCCTATATTTTTCTTGTATCTCCTTTAACAAATTTGACTAATTATTCTGACTCTTAGTAACTTAAAGGATGAAAAATTGAGATCGAACTATTCTTTAGATATAAAAAAAATATAATACTCCTTCATGTGTAACTTGATCAGAAATATTGTCATCACTAGTTACTACATCTAGAGAACTAAAAGACTATCTATTGAGAAACCAAGCATCTTCCTCTATAGATGTCCAGAACAATATAATTCAAATGACGAAATATGAAAAGCTACTACCTCTAATTGACTCCTCTTGATCATTTGAATTTGCAGAAGATATGAATTGGAACCATAATTCAGAAGTAGAAATAACACCCACAGAAAGTTCATTAAGGGATATGCAGAAGAAAGCTTTTTTTGTTCTTTTTGAACTTCAAGATAAAGACAATCAAAATTAGATACAAAGAGAAGGGGCCAAAAATTAGCCAAGGAAATGGAAAAATAAAACAGCTATACAGAATGGAAGCTACTCTAATGTACATGTGACAATTTCCCACACAAGCTCAATTTCCCTCAACCCCAAGCTGAACTCTTAGTGCAATAGCATACTGAAAATAGAAAATGAAATAATTGGTATCAAGAGCTCCAAATCACCAACACGATTGCCTGCTTCACATAATGGAATGAATATATCCATTAATAAAATAAAAAACATTTCTCAAGCAATGCCAGTGAAACTGTTGCAAAATATGGCAAAGATACACCTATAGCTGACCCCCTAGAAATATTGAGCTTCATTTAGTTTCTTTATCAGTTGATTGTGGATTTATATATGTCACACAATGCATATTTGACCTAATAGTAATAGTAAATTCTACCAAAGTAAAAATTATGTGATTTACCTAACAGTCATATAAATCAACAAACTAAGAAGAGCAATCAGCACATACCGGGGTTCTTCAATGTCTCTGAAGTCGGCAATGCAGGCAAAGACATCTCTGCAAGATTAGATCTTCAAGCTATTAGGGCACGAGCTAAAGTTCTGCCACATGTCTCAAGCAAACACTTTTATCATAAAATATAAACAAGAACTGAATGCACATATAAGCCTATAGTTGACCTGGAGCACAAAGAGACAGCGACGACATGGAGGTTGATGAAGGCCATGGAGCTGCAATGTTGTCGGCAAAGTCACATGAAAAGGTGAACCCCGTTGTATTGTCAAAAATGACATCCGCAGGCAAGTTTCGCAGTAAACATCCTAACCGATAGGAAAGTTTCATAGTAAACAATTTGATCCCTTTCCAGGTAAATCATTTAGATGAATATCAATTCATTGACAAAATTTAACATGCATTTTCCCATAGAAGATGTGACTTCATATGTCAAGCATTAACGGTTTTTTCATTCGCCTTCTGTTTTTTATTTGTATTTTTGTTCTTAAATTTAGTAAAAAAAACTCTTTTACTTACATTTTTATTTTAGTTTATAAGAAACAGTTATGGTTTTTTGTTTTTAATCATAATCTGACTTTGTTATTGATCAGATAAATATTATGTAATTATTTAATACTAACTACTATTAATAAGTTAATTATTTCACATTATTGGAGCATTATATTCTACGAAATGAAAATTTCAGCTCCCATTGCTGCAATAGCAACTTATTACAGTAATAAATTTCTCAGAATTCCAAGGCCAGCTTAGACCTTCAGAGATGATTGTACCAAGAGGTGTAACTTATCATATAAGATGCAAGAGAGAGAGAGTGAGGGAGGACGAACCTTGTTGTCCGTAAGCTGCCACAGCATCCATGAATACATTAAACACACTTGATGTCAGATGAAATAATCAAAGTAACAAAAGCACAAAATTACAAAAGAGATCAGGGTAAGTAATCCACCTTGGATGCTAAAATCCTTCAAGTCAATGTCACACAGCTTATACACATCTGCCATGATACCACCCTTCCGTAGCATGGAACCAAAAACTGCTGCACAGATTATGGCTTGTTTATTTGTGATTAGCATTTGCTTTTGAATTCCAGCAATGTAGGTATTTAATGAGCCACAGCATGAGGGACTGGGTGCTGCCATATTACGGCATGCTTCAATAGCTTCTGAAGGCTGTGTAAAATTCAATGGGCAAGCTGCACAAAGTATTAAAAAAAAGGAATTACAAAATGTCAACAAATAGCTCTTACAAATGCTGCCATCTCTGGAAAGTCAAAACACACGTATCAGGCATCTCAACAACACAGGAATTTCTCAATGCAAAGAAAAAGTTGTTCGATTAAGCCCAAATATAAACTTCTTCTCAACTACTAAAGAAGACATTTAATAACATCACATATTTCTGGAACTTAGAGGATCTTGATTTAAGTCTTGCCATGGAAGCCTGGTGTCATAGGACTAACTAGAAAACCTGAAGGGAATAATACAACACAAGCTGTAACAATGTATTCTATGTTACCAAGGATTGATTTCACCAAGAAGTACTAAAATTTCGAAAGTATCACTTCAATAAACCATTTTATGCAACTGTACAGGATGAAAGGGGAACTTCATATACACATACCCTTGTTAACTTTGCATGCAGATAATATGCGAAATGCAACATTAGCAGCATCTTCTGAGAGTTTCTGAGACAGATAAGAATAGACCACTTTTTTACAATCACTAAGAGCATCATTGTGGTCAGGCTCGCTCACTACATCTTTATTGTCATTAATGTTCATGTGAGTTCCAGAAATCTGAAGAGCGGCTTCCATAATTGCAGGTTGGCATATTGGTCTACAACACTCTTTTAGGTGATCAACAGCGCTGCAGGCCTCCAATAATTTGCTTGCATTGACTATATTCTCAAAGGTATCAATATCTGTGACTGGACAAGACCCACCAGTAAGACTTGATGACTTTACAGAGCATATTGTAGGTATTGTCTTATTGGCCCCTCTGCTAATTAAGATGCTAATGATATCTGAAAAACAATCATTAGCAACTGCATTGTGCAAAACCAATTGACCAGAGTTGAGACCATAGTAACCCCGGAAGATATGAAGTAAACTACCAAACTGTGGGCAACATATCACACTTCCTACAAGGCTCGCAAAAGGTTGATAGCAATCAATTGCTGTCTTGTCCATGATACCTGACATGGCTGAGAAATTTACAGGGCATCTCCCAGTTAAAATGGGTTCGTAAGGGATAGGTAAAGTTGGATACATAGGTGGATAAGATTCAGCAGGAGTAGGATAATTAGGAAGCACAGCAGGTGATATCTCTATAGGATCAAAAAGACCATTGATTGGTGGTACTGCAAGTTCAGACAAGGAAGAAATATGATTATGGTCAAGTAGGTTCTGTGACGCCTCAGCATCAGGGCAACTGCATATCCAGAAAATGAATCTCAACAAAAGCAGGAATACTGAGGCTGCAAACAGGCAGAAGCCAGTCATTAGTGTAAACATGAGTAATTGCCTTCTATAAAGTACATATATATCAGTGGTAAAGTAAAAAAAAAAAAGGAATTATCCAACCACAACTCACCCTTAAGTCGACTTATGGACTGAAAACATTCCATCCCTTCACCTAGCTTTCTGATGCCATAGAGTTCTACAACTGGAAAAACTATACCAAATTGTGCACCCATAAGGTGGGAACTCTAGAACACCAAGCCAGTATACCTGTAGAATTAGACATGATTCAACAATCATTAAAAATCGCTCGAAAATAACACCAAAAGAGATACAGGAAGTAAAATTTGGGTTGTGTGGGGGGTGAAAGCTAGAGGGAGATACTCAACAGTGGGAAATTAATGTCTAAACAAGTTCATGAAATTGACAACATCAGAGATTTACCAATAATTGATGTTCAGAAAGATTATGCATTTCAATTTTGTGATTGCTCACATAAAAAAGGCCACAAAAAACTGATAATAAAAGTGAAAGCAAAATCAATGATACTCGAGCAATACAAGCTGTTGTTGCCCAAACCTCAACAAGGAAGCCCAACAACCTGATCGTCCAAACATGACTTTGGTCCATCATTTAATTCACTAAAAGATCCTAAAGAAGAGAACAAAGTTTCTCAATATCATTGCTGTCAATCCCTTGGTTTTCCCATTTCAGTAAACATAACTTTTTCCAATTGCTAAGCTAATCTTATTATTATCTAATGGGGTTTACTGTTCAGGGAAGTGACTTGATGCCCGCTGGTTCTAGAATGTGATATGTTGTCTACCATTTCAGTTGCGTGTGAACCAAAAAGCTTACTGCCAGCTATGCTGAGCTAAATGGAAATTTTTCTTAAATGATCAAAAAAGAAAAGGTAACCTTTTCTATAACTTTTCTTTAAGTAAATAAGAGAAAGGAATATGACCTATATGCATGCTTTCGTGCATTCTGAGTAAAGGATAAGTTTTCCAAGTAATAACACCGCCATTATATGCATATTAGAAGGAACAAGTGAAGACAAATAAAGTTCCAGATTAAGTGTAAAATCTTCAAAGAGAAAAAATAAAGTAAAATTATCTATACAGAAAAGAAGGTAAAATATATTATATGGTATCTAGGTTTCGATGAAAAAGTTGGCTTATCTCAGAAATTAAGCTAAATGGCTATATTAAGCCTACAAACTGAAAAGAAAAAACACAAAAGATGGTCACACATTCTAGCAGATGCTATATAGTACTTGAAGAAGAAACGAATTCTCATAAATCTCGAAACCCTTTTCCTTTCCATGGTCTCAGCTACCAAACAAAAGCATGATTATTTCCTTGCAATGGGAAATGAAAATCAAGCAGCCCCAAGAAAGAAGCTTTGGCCCTATGTAGCTCAGACACTTCAGCAAAATCAAAAAGAAAAATAGAAAAAGAAGGAACATACTAACCTGAGGAAGATGAGCCCATAAATCATAAAGATTCAACTTGAAACCAAAAGATAAAGCCTTTGGTGGGTTGCGATTGATTCAGCAAAAAACAGAGAACAATATAGCCACAATAGGGATGTGCTCTCAGAAACCCTAAAGCAAGAAGCTTGTAGCTCTCCACCTTTTCCACCTCTCTCTTTCACTGTCTCTGTCTCTTTCTCAGTATAAAAGTGTCCCTCTCTCTCTTCTCTTTCCATAACCAGAGGGACCTAACTTTACCTTTTCAAGACAGCTCAACCCGTTTATTTTTCGGGTGAAATCGAATCCGACCCAGATCGTATAGACCAATAAGCATGCCCCATGCAAGGCCCACAAGAATATTTTGGCTAGAGAAACGAATCAGTTGTCCCGTGTAAATACTAAACCCAACAAGACTATGTTTAAACGGGACTTTATTTCATCTTAAATAGTAAAAATAAAAAATCTCTAATTTGAAAGGTTTAGGACGAAATGTAAAATAATAAACAAATTTTTAGTATATTATATTATAGAACCTTCTTTTAAATAACATTTCACTATATTATATTATGAACTATTCCATCTTTCCTAAACAACAATTTTTTAATATTACATCCATTTCTATTCCATTTTATTATAAATCATTCCATTAAAAACCTTACGACCAACTAAACATAGCCTAAGTCTATTGGGAGTGTTTAGCCAGTATAAGTTTGGTCTTTTATCAGTAAAGATTTGTTCTTTTGGCTTCATTCTCTATCTAACGATGATAAAATGATGGATGTGTGTGAGGTTAAGTTATGGTTAACTGCTAATAACATAAGAAGAGATTAAAGGGAACAAAGTCAAGTTCTAATTATTGTTCTCTATATAGCTGATATTTGTTAATGCTTCTTGTGTTTCTGTCAACATTAAGAGCATTCTAGTGCTTAGTGTTAAGTCTTGTATCTCTTACAAATCAAAGCTCTTTTAAGGATAAGAGAATTTTTGAGAGGTTGGTGGCTTTAATTGCATGAGTATGATCATAAAGAATGTTATTGCAAAGTTGTTTCTGGACATTATGTCTGAAGCAACGAATGCCAAACAGTTTCTTAACACTCTTGAAAAGCTTCCACCAAAAATGGTAAGGTAAAGATGAGTGCAACTTTAAGGAAATTTGTCTCTATGAGGTATAAAGGCAATGGAAGCATAAGAGAGTACATATTTGAAATGTTTCATCTTGTAAAAAAACTAAAGACATTGAGCATAGAGCTGTCGGAAGACTTGCTCGTTCACTTAATGTTGATGTCTCTTCCTTCAAAATTCAGTCAGTTTGAGGTAAGCTATAATTATCAAAAGGAAAAGTAGATATTCAATGGGCTCATCTCTCACTCAGTTCAAGAAGAAGATAGGATAAAATAACATAAGATTGGGAGTGTTCATTTCACATCAACGTTTTTAGGACATGGTAAGAAGTAAAAAGGAAAAAAGATTACAATATTCGAATCGCAAAAGAAGCATAAGGATATGTCAAATGGACATAACTAAAAGAAATGCTTCTTTTACAAGAATCATTCTCATATGAAGAAAATATCGCACTTGGCAAGTAAAGATATATGTCTTTCACTTTTGTTTGCATTGAAGTTAATTTGGTTTTTGTACCAAGATATATTTGGTGGTTAGATTCTGATGCTACAACTCATATAACTATATTTTTATGCAGGGTTACTTGAACTACCAAAGACCCAGTGATGATGAGAAGTACATTTAGACGAGGGCTAAAAATCCAGTGCATAAGGACTTTTTGTTTTTTTTGGATATAAAGGAGACCACACGGCTTACATCAGGGAGGACATCCCATTCAAATCATGTAAGAGAAAACCAAGACACCCAAGAGGAGCTCTTTGTAACCGATGAAAACCTGGACTATAAGAAGCCGCAAACTTAGAAAGCCAATCAACACACCGATTCCCTTCCCTTCGTACATGATAGAGACGAACTTGCCATTCTCTACGAAGAAGCTGCATAATGCCCATTAATACGGAATTTCCATCATGTCTTATCGACGTCGAAGAAGATAAGATATTGATCACCACAAGAGAGTCCACTTCAATCTCAACCCTTCGATAACCCAAATCCCAAGCGAGGGACAATCCTAAAAAAACACCCCAAAGCTCTGCATCCATAGGGGAACAACAACCAATATTATGGACAAAGCCACCTAACTAAACGCCAGTTGAGTCTCTGAGTAAACCCCTAGCAGTAGCTGCCCGAAGGGAGGAAGGCACAGCTCCATCAGAATTTAACTTCACCCACCCTTGTCTAAGGCAGGACCATCGAATGGAGGAGCGGTCAACCGGACCATCATGGACTTTGTTATGAACAACCATAGCCTTCGCATAACCGCGTATATACTCCAAAACCATCAAGGATCCCGACGTTGGCCACGTGAAGTCTTCATAAAAAATACTCTTATTTTGCCATAATCAAAGAAACCAACAAGCTGTCCCAAATATAGCTTTCCAAGGTAAACCATGAAATTGCCTCGTACTCCGAAGATTGTCACTAACCCAGTCAAAATGAGGCAGATTGAAGAACGCCATCGAAGGATAGGTAGAAGAAAACGATTGCCAAAGACATCGAGCCCTTGGACAATCTCGAAACACATGTAAACAAGTCTCCACAATGACATAGTGAGCACACTTATCATAAGTTGAAATCTGCCTAATTAACCTCTGATGGTTAGTTAACAGTTTATTGTTAGAGAGAAGCCAAAGAAAAGAACGAATACCCTGTGGTCCAGGCCATTTCCAAATAAGGTCCCAAAAACCCAACCTATTTTGTTATCATAATCTTCAATACAAGCATACGCAGAAGCTGTTGAGAACCTGCCATTGTTCGAAAGGCCCCATACCAAAATTTTAACGTTAAGTTTTCAAAAATTTTAAATTAATTATTTTAAATGTCAACAATTTAATTCAAATTTTTTTCTTTATGAATATTTAATTAATGTGATTCACATAATAACATAAAAATCAATATTTAGAGTGATCACGTAACATATTCTTTAAGTAATTTTTTATGAAAAAAAATTAAACATCAAATAAATGATTATATGCCAAGAACATAATTATTAATATTAAAATATTTAATTAAATTATTCAGTCAAAAACTTCAAATATTTAATTGAAAACTTCAAAAAGTATACACTAAAATAAAAATATAAAAAAAGTTTAACATTTTTTAATTCATTATTCCAATTATTTTCATTTCATGTTACAAAGTCGAAATGTATCTTTTCATCTCTATAAAACTTGAAAACTCAATTAACGGATGAATGGGTGCTTGAACGAAAACTTTAGTGATATGAATAATTATTAATTAATTAATATAACACTAATTGATAGTAAATTTAGAATGTGAAAAATAAAATATGTTTTATTTATAATTTTCATAAATTATAAATTATATAATTATATATAAAAAAAAGATCCCAATCAGACATGCTCTTTTATTTATTTTGATTCAAAAAATCATAGCAAAAAAATAAAAAATATTAAAACCAAACATCCCTTAATACATGACTTGTATATCTTGTCTTCAATCTCTCGCAGCCGAGCCGGACCAGACAACTGAGTGAATAGAAATTGATGCTCTTCAGGTTCTTGTCCGCTCTTCATAGCAATAAACACATGGACCACCTGAACATGAGCTTATGTCAGTACATCATGTGCATTAATTATATTAGTGGATGATAATAACTAATTCTGACAAGCATACGCAGATCTTCCTAATCTTGATACAATCTCACCAGCACAGATTTTGATCTTCTTTGATATGTAATTATCTTATTTGATCTTATGTTTCTCAATTGATTTTCATTATCTTTGTAGATACTACAAATATGTATAAATACAGTGTAAAGTTACCCGGCAATACACACAAGAAATACAATACATTCACATACAAATTATCTTCTTCTTCTATTATATCATGGTATCAGAACCTATACACTAGTCCTATTATCGAGCTACACATTCAAGCCAATAGTCATTTTCTCAAACACCTACCCTACATACAGAAACAACAGAAACAAACACAAAATACATCCCACTCTTCACATAGAAACAACAAACACAAAACATCCATCTTTTTTTTTCGAACTAGTATATTACAAACACAATTCAATGGCAGATTCTACTTCCCGCACATTATCATTCAATCAGATTACAAACTTTCTAACTACAAAATTAGATGATTCAAATCACCTTATCTGGCGCAACCAAATACATGTCATCCTTGTCACCTCTAATCTCGTTGGCTACGTTGATGGATCAGTTATACCACCTTCCATCACTCCAGATATTGAACCTTCAGAATATCTCAAGTGGCAAAAATTCGATTGACTGGTCTACTGTTTTCTCACCGCCTCTTTGTCCACCTCCATTGCCTACCTTGCCATCGGATGTACCACAACCCATGACCTCTAACTCAATCTCGAGCAACACTTGATGCAACAATCTAGCTCTCAACGTTCTCTGCTCTGACGAAAACTACACACCATTCAAAAAGGAAAAAAAACCACTACCGAATTTCTTGCACCTATCTCAATTACGACACATGAGCTCGTAGTTATAGGTGATAAAATATCCGATTCTAACCTTATACTTTTTACCTTGAATGGTTTATCTACAGATTTTGAATCTTTCATCACGACAGTGGAGCATCACGAGTCCAGCATCTCTTTAGGTGAACTCAGGGCAAAGCTCCTTATCCACGAGCAATGTCTTTTATCTTTTCATTCAACTCCCTCACCAAACACGGCCCTCACGGCGTCCGTCGTTGGCTATTGATCTTCTTCAGCTCTCCACGGGCGCGGCGCAACTTGCAGTAGAGGAGGAGGATGACGTTCTTTTAACCCTACAATGCACGGGCCTCCAATTTTGTCTTTTAGGCCGTAGACATTCACTTCTGGCCTACATGAGCAGGCCCCTTATCAGCCCACATCACCTTATAACACCTACACCAACTACACACAAGCCCAACCCAATTATCATTCCTCTAGGCCCAATCACTCATATAAACCTCCAACTCAAAGTCAAATTTGCTAGAAATGGGGTCACATTGCAGCCCATTGTTGTTACAGATATTCTAAATCCCGAAATCGTTCTTTCTGTCCTTCACCTGACCTAAAAAATATTTTCATTGCTTTTATTGCCCTAAATATCCAAGATACATCGAATCCTTCCACTGTCACTTTTAACACTCTTACTGAATGACTTCCTAACACTGGCGCTACAAATCATATTACTTCAAATCCTCATCTCGTTGACTCAAACTCCATATAGTTATCTTTATCAAGTGAATGGCTCTATATTTTTTAAATATATTGATGCATTTGGCTTTATTAGGAATCCTATTACTTTTTCTGCGATATTTGATGAAGTTGTGAATGAAGTAGGGCTAAAAAATATTATTAAGTTTATTACTGACAATGATTCCGCTTATAAAGAAGTAGGAAAAAGGTTACAGAATAATTATAATTCTTTCTTTATTCCTTGTGTTGCACATTGCATTGACCTATTGCTGGAGAATATAAGGGGTCCTAGGTATTTTTTTGTTATTAGCGAGACTATGCAGAAAGCTAAAAAGTGACAAAGTTCATCTATAATCGTGCATGAGTATTGAATTTGATGAGAAAGGAATTTACCAATGGTAGGAATTTGTGTCATCCTGTTATGACAAGATTTGCAACAAATTTTTTATCACTTCAATCTTCTGTTAAGACGAAAAAAGAGTTAAGACAAATGTTTACAAATGATAAGTGGATTGCATCTCAGCATGTTAGGTCTAATGCTGGAGTGGAGGTTTGTAAAATTATACTAGAAGATAGAAAATTTTGGTCTCAATGCCAATTTATTATCAGAGTTTGTGAGCCTTTGGTGAGGGTGCTTCGCTTGACTGATAATGACGAAAAGCTAACAATAGGTTTTTTTTTATGCCATGGAGAGAGCGACGGAAGCAATCAAGACCAATCTAAAACATGACCCTTCTTTGTACACATCATATCTTTCAATCATTAATGAGAGAAGGGAAAGGTAACTTTCTTATTTGTCGTTTGCAGCTGGAGCAATTTTGAATCTTAGTATCTATTTTAGACTAAATCTTGCTGAGCAAGTTGAAGTTAATAGAAGAATGTTTTTAACTATTACAACAATTGTTAGTATTGACACGATGCAAAAACTCTTAAGTTCACAAATGAAGCTTTATAAGTTGTCTTATGGAGATTTTGGAATGTCAATTGGTATTCAGCAAAAAGGAAAACTTTTTCTAGGTATTAGTAGTTTTCTTTTTTTATTTGTTGAAATTAATTAACATTTTATTTTGTATAAAATGCTACTTTTGTTATAGTTTCTTAGTGAGATCAATTCGAAAATAGTGTTCCATAATTGAAAAGGTTTGTAATTCGGATTTTAAGTCAATATATGAGTGCAACAGGCTGTGACCAATATTGGAACACATTTAAATTTATCTACTATAAGAAAAGGAATAGATTGGAACACAAGAGGTTGAATGACTTAGTTTTTGTTTATTATAATTTAAAGCTTCGGAAAAGGTATATTATTATCATTATTAATTTCGATATAATTTATTATAATTTTCTAATAATTAAATTTTATTGTTTACTAGGAGTCTTAATAGCACAAGTAGTTCAACCAATCTAATTTCCATTGATAATGTTGATCTTTTGGCTGATTGAATTTTTGAAGAAAAAGATAATCTTGGATGAGAAATTATTGACATGTCATTTGGTTCGTCAAATTTGAATGATAATGATGATGAAGCTCCTCTCAATGATGAGGATTTTGTACCAAATGATAACTGAGGTCAGTGCAGTTATAGCAAGTATCCTTCCATAGACGACTGAATTTCGTTTCAGGTTTTTGTTTTTCCTCTTCTTTTGATTTTACTTATATTTGATGTTTATATTAAATTCTATATATGTAATGTAATCATAAATGTTTTTATTTCAGGTTTAACTTCTACTTAATTATTTCCTCATCACGAACTCTTGTTGTAAATTATAATAGTTTAAGAGTTAAGGATATTTATTGTTCTTTTTATTGAATGTTTTGATGTAATTATTATTTATTAAAATAATGAAATTATATTATTGTAATATTTTAAATATTATGTATTATTCTTAATTTTATATTTATATGATGATTATTGTCTTTTTTCATATTAA
>JANIJF010000005.1:11292342-11310297 GCA_024520955.1 Erythroxylum bequaertii
CAGGATCTTGGCATTAAATATCCAAGGCCCATAAGTTTATTCTGTGATAACAAAGCTGCAATTCAAATTGCCCAAAACCCTGTACAACATGACTGCATTAAACACGTTGAAGTTGATCGTCATTTTATCAAAAAGAAGTTGGACCAAAATATTATTGAGTTTCCATTCGCCAAGTCCGAGAACCAACTTGCAGATATCCTTACAAAGGTAGTCTCAGGAAGAACATTTCATGTAATGATTGACAAGCTGGGCATGATAGACATCTATGCACCAACTTGAGGGAGAGTGTTGGTGTGATCATAGGAGTAAAGACATGAGAGATTGAGTCAAATCCCAAGATTACAGTAGAGCATGATTATTGGGATCCATAATCAGTGAGAATAATTTTCTTACCTTATGTATATGTATTTCCTTAGATATAGATGGAGTAGTTTCAATGCAAATACATGTATATATATGCTTCGTTATGAGAAAAAGAGTAATAGAAATTCTTCACCAAAACTTCCCTCTCAGTTCACTCTTTTCATCACACTTCATCAACCATCAAGGAGATTAAATATATCTCTATGGTATCATTTCATACCCCATCTTTTTCATTTATTTCCACACAATCATTGGAATCGTTCATATTGTTCAGACCTTCCATCACTAAATGTAACCACATATAAGTGGCATAAATCATAACAATTTTTACAAAGTATTAAATGATTAACATGGTTCAAAATAAACATGAGACAACCATATTAAATGCTAAATTGCATGGAAATGATTGAACAAAAATAAAGGTGTAAATTTGATTCTATAGCATAAAAATAAAAATGTAAATTTAAGCAAATTCATAATATATGTATGATGGTCAAGCCAACAGCCCCACTTTGGCTCTCTTCATTGCCACAAGCTTCTCTCTGTCGCCACTCTTTGTTCTTCCCTCACTATTCACTAATTTGACAAATTAATATGTTGGACCACCCTACTATTTACTCTTCTTTCCTCTCCGCAAGCTCTCTTCTTTTCCTCTTTCACGCAACTCTTTGTTCTCCCCTCACTATTCACTGATTTGACAAATTAATATGTTGGACCACCCTATTATTCACTCTTCTTTCCTCTCCGCAAGCTCTCTTCTTTTCCTCTTTCATGCAATCTTCTTATCCCAGAAACCACTTCTCTTTATGTCAATATATTAAACGGCTTTAAGGAAATCCTCCAAAGCTTTCGCGATTTAAGCAACAATTCAAAACTATAGCTTCAAGAATTGCTATCATGTTCTAAATAGTGGTGACCTTAAATGAAACGAGCATTTTATTGCAGAAACAGAGCCTGTAAGGAGTACCTTGACCAATTAGAAATGTGAATAATGATACCACCAAAATATTAGGTACTTTAAGATAGTTACCAATGCTCCAAACCTAGGAACACAACTACTTGTTCATTTGAGCTAATTCTGACTAATGAACTAGACGTTCCTGAAATTGTAACCTTTTTACTTTATCTTCAGACAAGGTAAACAAATGATCCCATCTTCACTTAAGACATGCAAGATATTTAGCTTTCCATTCACTTTTTCCATTTCAAGATTTGAAAAAGCATGGGAAGGGATATCGTTATATCCCTCAGCTAGGTGATCAAGTTGCATATCTGAGACAGATATCACGTCGTTATGCTATTCCTGAGCACTGTCCAGTGAGAAACACAAGAAGGGCCTTTCTCATGAAACAAAACAACGTTGATGAATTTAATGAATTAATTTTAATTATGCTATAGTAACATGTGCTCTCTTGTGTGATTTCAAAGAAGAGAAGGTGATGGACCTGTTATGTTTCAACGCAAATAATAGTAGTCGAGCAACGAGTTACAACACACACATAAGCAGATGAAAACAAACTTGGAAATCACATATGGTAGAAAATGCAGGAGACGACAGAAGAAGACAGAACACGCAGAAATCACAGCCGGTAGAAAATGCAAAAGAAGACAGAAGATGACAAAAGATGCACTGACAAAGAAATACCAGAAGAGGCTGAAGACGGAGTCAGCGCAAGGAAATCGTTTTCGTTAAATATAAAAAACCTATTTTTTAAAATACATCGAAACATCTTTTTTACGTTTTCAAAAAATCATTATCGTTTTTTATTTTTAATAACAAAAAACGAAAACATTTGTAACCAAACAAGTTTTGCAAGAGTGTTTCATTTTTTTACAAAAACAACAACGAAAAATTAAAAAAAAAAAGGAACCAAACACCCCTTAAAGTTACTTTGATATTATTAATATTCATATGGTAATGATGTGTTACTAGATGTCAGTCTATATCTATAAAAATAAATTACTTAATTAGAGAATAATTTTAAATTTGATTTAAGATTATGATTTATATTTATTGTCAATATATAAGATTTAATAGGATCAAATATAATATATTTAATAAATAAAGACCAATATTAAGTAATAGATATTATTTGAATCCAATTGATTTGAACTAAATTAAGAGGGATCAATAAAATTAAATTTGAACTAAATTACCAAATGATCCGAGTCTTATTATAAATAGGCGTAGGTTTTTAAGGAAGCATTATTTGTAAAGTTCTCTCAACTAATTTGTTTATAAATCATGAAAAATTAGGCACATGTGTAATTACGATGGTTGCGATGAAACTATTTTAAAAATGGTTTGAAAGAATTTATATAAAAAAAGATCAAACTCCATAACGAAGTATATTATAAAGTTTAAAGGGGTCTTAATTTTTAAAAAATTAAAGAAAATTTTTATTTTTCTTTTGGTAGATCAAATTTCATCTTGATTTTCGAACAGGTAAGATTACAACCATTGCTGGTGTTTGTTTTGAATTCAATAAAATTCTGTTCCTTATCAAACCCGTACAATTTATTCTTACAAGAAGAAACTAATGAATCAGTACCTGTCGTTGCAATATTTCCTATTTCGCTATTGCTGCAGTTTCTTTTTGTTACAAAACAACAAGGGTTGCAACTAAGGAAGCAAGAGAGATGAGCGGTGGTGGTGGTGGTGGTGGGTGATCAAAGCTTTCTTTTGATTTGCTACATATTATTGAAGACAATTTACTATCATATCATGACAAGGTAAGTTTGTGCTGCATATGTAAAACATGGCAATCTATTCCAAGATTGCCTGATCTTGGCCAACCGTTTCTGGTACCAGAATATGATCCACAGGATTCCACATTATAGTATACAAGAAAATAAGCTTTGTCAAGTTGACCTACCTGAGTTTAGAGAGAACTTTAATGTCATAGATTTATATTATTGCTAGCTTGTCCTCGCAACTTCAAATTTTAGATCAGAAATTTATCTCCTGAATCCATGGAAAAAGGAGGAAATTGATCTTCCACCATTAGATAAGGTTTCAATTGGTCTAACTCCATTGAGTCCTTGTTTCCTTAAGAATCTTGCTTTTTCTTCATATCAAAATTATATAGTTCTGGGTATTTGTGGCTCGCCCTAAAAGAGGTTAGTGTACTGCAAACGAGGAGATAAAGAATGGAAGGTTTTAGACACAAGTTATGAAGATATAAATTTTCATAAGAGGAAGTTGTATGTGGTAACACGTGGTGACAAACTTGTATGTTTTGATATTGAGCATGGTCCAATAGCGACCATGATAATCACCACCACCGCTACCAGAATTGGCATTGGCATGAACTTGGATGTGTACACCAGCAGCAGAATTCGTATGAACTTGGTTGAGTACTCTGGTGGAATTCTACTGGTGAGAAAGGTGACAAAACTTTATGGACAAAGTGGTGAACTTGAAATTACTGTCAGCAGACTTGATTTACTGTTTTTGGGGCAATTCATGACTAAAGCATTTGCAATTTCATCTCATGAATTGGCTGGATGCAAAAGAAATAGCATTGATCTTTCCAGAGAGGTTCTGTACAGCAGAAGAACAGAAATGGAATGTGGCAATTCTGTGACGGATTTAAAGAATGGAAAAGTTGTTTACCAATTACCAACAAGGGAAATTACTACGGACGTTCCTTTTCAACCATTTGGATGATTCCTAACTATTTCTTGCCACAGAAAAATACTAACATTAGGAGTGTGTGTAATAATTATACACAGTAATACTAATTATTGTAATAATTATAGACAATAATTATTACATATTGCTTTATTTTGTAAAAATATTTTCATGCAATGAAATTAGGATTTGATATTGCTTTATAAGAACTTATTAATTAATAAAAAATGACCAATTAATTAATAAATTGATCGATTTTTAACCACAAAAGTTATTAAAGTAAATCAAACTGAACAGTTAAACGATTCAAAATTTTTACGGTTGAACCAATTGAACTAGATGAAAGTTTTAATTATCAATAGTAACCACCAGGTTTCAAAAAAGTTTTGCACAGTTTCGTTTGGTTTGGCTACTTAATTTCAAATTTTTGGTAGAGGTTAAATGCATATGTTTTAATATGTCATTCGAATTATTTAATGCAGAAAATTAGTAAATTATACCATTGATAAATGAGACTAATACTATGTTCTATGTAGTATCAATAGTCACCAGTTTCAGAATTCTCATTGAAAGTTCTAAATAAACTTTTGACCATGTAAGTAAACTTGTTCATATGGCAGCATCAATAATACTCATCATAATTAATGAATAGGAGGAAATTCAATATGATTACACCAAACAGAAAAGATCCTTTTGGCTCGCTGTTTTGACCCAATCGGCATCCATATGATCACTTTCTGCATTTTCCATTTCATTCTTTAGTGCAGCTTCATCTTGATGTGAAGACTATGAATCATCTGGATCTTAATAATCGCTTCGTTAAGCAGTGCCATCAGATACTATATGATTTGTTTAGCTACCTTTCGCATGAATCTGGGTTTTAGATGCTACAATAGGATTCCAGCTGAAAAGGGTAATGACGCTCTTCTCCAACTTTTCATTTATAGAGCACTTTATGCTTTGTAGTGACTTCACCAACTGCGCGGAATAATTTTCTATGATTTTAGAGATTTGACAAGATGCTCTGAGTGCAAGTAATAATTTTCTGTGGCATCGAATTCAATAAGAATTTGTAACCCAATTATTATAAGATCTAGCTTTTTCATTGCATCAATGTACTATGTTGCAGTTGTCCGTATGATTCATTGTGACAAGGATTGTGATTTATCTATAGAGAGAACGTGCTTATGCTGTGACCTGCTTTTACTTCAGTGTGAGTTTTTGATCTGTTACCAGGGCGATTCGTCATGCAGCAAGTGGATACATTCAAGGGGTAAATGATCTTGCTACACTCTTTTTGGTTGTTTTCTTGTCCGAATACAGGGAAGGACACAAAGACAACTGGTCAATTTCTGATCTATCACCTGATAAAATCTCCAAAATAAAGGCTGACTACTATTGGTGCCTATTTAATTTACAAGATGACCATTATACGTTAGCTCAACAAGGAATGCAGAGACTGTTTTTTAAGTTAAAGGAATTGGTGCCTCTCGTTTGTGTTGTAGCTGACAAAATCTTTGGAATTTGAAGAATTTCCTTGTAAATTTACCATTGCTTGAAGAAAAGAAGAGAACGCTTCTTTGTATAGAAGGAAATAACTTTTGAAATTCAACCAAATGCAAGCGTCTATTTAGGGCATGCTGTTGGTTCATTTACCTCAACTTGACAAGCATCTGGACTACACTTGATGTTTGTTTTCTCCTTTTGTTGATGTTCTTAAACAGTGAATCTAGATGCCATGCGGATGCTGACGTCCTTCATCTGATGATTTACGATATCCTTTAGAGAAGTTTCATTGTCTCCACTACGATGCTGCATTTTATACATGATAGAGAGAAGTACAAAAATATGGCAGATCAGACTTTGTATCTCTATTTCTTGAACATAAAACAGCCCAGCCGTTACTGTCTCTTCTAACCAAGTAGGTTTATACTTAAAGGAGGTAGCCTACTCTTCTAATATTGTAGTGCCAAATTGAACACCAGGCTCCAATGGGACGACCTTTATAAAAAGTCTAATGATACGCAAATAGTTACTAGAAAAATACAAGACTATAAATTCAGGAGTAGGAGGAATAGCTTCAAATTGTATCCCTTATTCTGATTTAGGCTTCCAAAAAGCTAAGATGGAAACAAGACAGACATGCAAGAGAACTAAAACTATGAGACAAATGATTCATTGGAAGCAGTAATTTAATATAGCAGAAATAGCACTTGATTTAATTTTATTGGCAAAACAATGTATACAAGTGCGTGAAAAATTGTAGCAAGTTGTCAGATCTCTCTTCTGCTCAACTTAGGTTCTCTAGATATTTAATAAATGCATATTTCTGTATACACTATCCTTCAATATCAACTGTTAAACAAGTCGGGGAGAGATCACTTGCTAGGATCATGTTCTTCAATTCTTCAGATTTCTTGCTAATTAGGCAACTGTCTTAGGCAATTGAACGGTCGGACTAGGTGATTGTACCTCAAAAAAACCAAGTAGATTAAGATAATGACAAGCCACTGCTACTACCAGAAGAATAGAGATTACTGCTACATGGTAAATAAGCCATAAGATCATGCTTCAATCATCAGACAAGCTTAAGAATCTGTCTCTTCACCTGAAAAAATATGTTCAGTTTTAAGGAAGGTAAATATTGAATGGGGTGATATTTTCTTCATTTATAAGTTTAATGTTAGAAACCAGATAGTATATATCTGAACCTGATAAGCTACTAGCAAATCGAAGCTATGGAGGATGGCCTAGTGACTTTTTTTTTTTTAGCAACTAGTACTGAATTATGTAAAGACAAATCCTCAATCAAAACCCAGTAAAGGAATAGACAAATCTTCCATGTCCACATTCTTATTGGCAAATTTTCATGAAGTCATGTTACCGTAGAAATGATGGTCAACTAAAACATGCACAACATATTTTCATGCAGCATATTCAATTATTTTTTAAAATCATACTGCCTTGTGAAATTTTTAAAAGTCTTCTATAATTGGTTGAGAATCCATTGCCTCCTATGCGGAGAAAGATGAAAGAAATAGAAGAAAGTAAGTTCAAATCAGACATAGGATTATTTGCACATATACTACAAGATAAAATAACACAACAATTACTTACGCCTTTTTTCTGCTCAACTTCTTCAATGAACTGTTGCGGATACTCCATGTACTCACCACATTCTTCCTTTACAGAAGATGCGAGCTCCTCTTCTCCAGCATCCTCAAGGTTCCGAATTAGAATTGTGAATGTTAATTTATCTGGTGAACAGCCTGATTCCTTCATTCTTGCATAAGTTTGCATTGCCTTATCAATCATAGCAACTTGGAGATATGCCCCAATCATCTCAGTGAATGCTCTGGTGTCAGGTTTCAGCCCTTCCTTCTCCAACTTATAAAAGAATTCTTCAGCCATTTCAATCAGCTTGTTCTTTCCAAGCATCTCAATCATGTTATGGTACAATGATAGCTCCGGTTCGTACCATTCTTCCTTTTGGACAAGCTCAAAGACCTAAAACCTCATTTAATCAGATTAAAATACATAACTGGGCCAAAATACTAAAAGAGAGAACTTAAACTAGGTAGAAAGATGGTGGGAATTCCAGCACTGGATTTATGCCCCATAATCAAGTCCAAATGTCTTAAGCCACAAATGGCTAAGGACACAACAGATGAACTGATAGAGTGGCACTGATAGTAATCATCCAGTCGGTTTCTTTTTCATGTAGAGCAGAAGAAAAAGATGCCGCATTCAACAATTAGACACTTTTTACAATCTATGCCCCACCTTCTCAAATCATTTATCTTGTTGTCTGTGAGAGTTATCTACACACGTAGATCTGGATAATCAATCTGAATGTCATTCTACAGAGCTTAACTGTGATTCCTCAGTTGAATAACCCTCCTTGCTTGTCAGGTGAAAAGATTCTTTACTAACTATAGCAATTAGCTTAAGACAATCGGAGATAAACACGTTTAGGTTCAGGTTAGATTCTGACCACACGAAACATCCACCTTTGGCTCCAATATGCCGTAACATAAATCTTTCTAGGTTTATTTCAGTTATACATATATGATAAATAAACTCAAAGTAAGCTGACGACCACCCACACAGACGAAAAGAAAGATTAGTATCTTATGTCTATATAGGCGGCCATAGAAGGCCTTTCTCATCCGTTAACAGAAAATTTAGTCCTATAAGCCTAGTCGCATTCTTCGATTTTTAATCTTCCTTACCCACCCTTCAAGTTGAGAGGAAATCGTGTAAAGGTAGCACTAGTTATATCTAAATCTGGTTTTTCCACATAAAAAAAAAAACTATGGATTTTCCATCCCCACGCCAATTTTAACATTCCCGATTACCATTCTTACAATGTCATTCTAAATATAATAACCGAAAAACTTAATTCAACTACTAATCAAAACGTCTAAAAGTTCAAAGTTTGAAACTCCAGACAAATACAAATATGTACAGATTGACAATTCCGAAACAGAGAACTTGGGATGGTCGAAAGGTAGTACCTTGATGGCCAAATCCAGTTCATTTTGGGATTGAAGAACTTGGAGAGTATCAAGCAGGTCAGCCTTAAGAAGCCTTGAGAATTTAGTGTCAAACACTTGTTGGAGTCTGGTGGGGCAAGACCGTGACTTGGTCAACTTAAGAGACTGTACTGCTTGTATGGCTTCTGTGGATAATCTCTTTGACCTCCACCCAAGTTTTCGTGGCTTTTTCCTCAAACTACATGTGATTGTGGATGACACCATCTGGGTTTTCATCAAAGTCCCACCAAAGAACTCACACTTCAAGGTTCCCATGTCCAGAGAAGTCTACTTCAATCAGACCATTACAATCCGACCCAAAAGCAAAAGTGAAAGATGATACTGTCATAGTATGGGCAGAGCAGTAATTCACCACTTGTCTCACGTGTAACATCAGCTTGGCACGTATACCTGAATCCACAAATAAGCTCTCTTTCTGTTGCACAACACAATCACACACAGAGATCGTAAATTTAGAAAAACAAGATGGGGCAATCACTCTCAGCACCTCAGCGCGTGCGGGGCACGCTCATAAACTCCAGCGACTTCATTGCCGCCTGCGATGCCGCTTACGACCACTGCCTCTCCCTTACGCAGCATGCTTTCCCCGGTGTCTTCCCATACCAACTTCCCTCTGCTGCAGACCACATCCACTCCTATCTAACCACCACATACCACCACCCTCTTATCCTCCGGTGGGTCCCATCTCCACCGAATCGGACCCAAGTGGACTCGGCCCTTACGGCCGTAATCCGCCGACTGAAAACCGACGGCGATGAGATAATCCTCGGACATGACCAGTTCAAGGAGTGGGCGACGATGGTTTTCGTGGATGCTGTGGTGGGTAACGCCGTAAAAGCAGTTCTGGCTAGGGTTCCGATTGGAGTGGCCGGGATAGTTGGTGTCGGAGCTGTGACGAGTAGCCGAAAGGACTGGGTGGGTGCAGCGATTGCGGTTTACGCGCTCGGCGTCGCGACTTCCGTTTACCTTGGTTTGTCTGGTTAAGAGCAAGAAAATAATTTTACTATTTTCAATTTCTTAAGAGTAAAAATTGAACGGTCAGGATCAATTAAAGAAGTTTGGCAAGATCTAGGACGTTGATATCAATGTAACGATGTGTACTTTGCGGATTTTTGTATATATTGAATTGGATTTTGCGAGCATTTGTGATCGAGCCAAGAAATTAAAAAAAATATATCAAACCTCTATTAGCGTTAAAGTTCGAAATTATTATTATAGTTTCTTGCAATTATATTTAATTACAAATTCCAGCTCTTTGTCGATTGAATCGTGTACTGTGCCGAAATTATACGAGGGAATTGAATCAATAGATTCGGTTATATTTGGTTGGACATAAGATTTTTAATGAAATGGAACACAATAAAATGATTTATAATGGAATAAAATATAAATTGATATAATATTAGAAATTTGTTGCTTAAGAGAAATAGAAGGGTTTATAATGTAATATAGTGAAATATTGTTTAGATGAAGAATTTATAATATAATATAGTATAAAATTACTTATCATTTTATATTTCAACCTAAATCTCCAAAATCGAAAATTTTCATGTTTACTATTTAGGATGGAATGGGATATAATATAAAACTCTTATCTTCGATCTCATTCCATTATAAACTTTTATCTTAAACGATAAGATAAATGGATGCAATATTAGAAATGATGGAATAATATTACAATACATTTCATTTTATTATTACACCAGTTCGTCGTAAAATTTTTAATAGAATATAATGGAATATAATAGAATAATTTATAATGGAATGAAATATAAATAAATGTAATATTAGAAATTTGTTGTATAGAAAGATTCATAATATTATATAGTGAAATATTGGGAGATGTAATATGAAGAGACCTTCCTCTTCCATCTTTTTTCATTATAAACTCTCCTCTCAAATAATGGAATAATGTTAGATTCTATTATATTTCATTCTATTAATAAAACATATACCAAACATATCCTTATAAAATCCAAAACAATAACTCTGCAATCCCACATTCCATATTACCGAATCACTGAAGCACAAACAAAAGAAGATTATGCATACGTAGATACCACCAGCCTATTTCATGCACGATACTTCACTAGCTGCATTTTATAAGCACATCAACATCATACTACATTACTACTGATTTATTTATTTACTATAAATATGATATGCTAAGAAGAACAACCTTAAGACATGACTATTAAGAATTTTAATATTACAAAATGGAGTATTTATTTAATGGAATTAGCTGAACTTGCATCATTGCTGACGTTTACATTGTGGTGGTCATGCGTTTGTGTATATATATATAAACTTATCTTAAACTATAAAATACTTGTTTCGGGGAATGGGTAGACCTAAAGATTTTGATTACTTTAATACCAAGTTGCTCAAATTCTTATAATAAATTTAATAAGAATCATAATTGATTCTTTGCATCTTTTGATGATCTTTTTTTTTTTTTGACAAGTCATAGCGCTAAAAAAGCAATATTTTAAAAAATAGATTAAAAATTAAACCAGTAAAACAAAAGGTTTAAAGTTTAAAAGATTCAACTATAATTAAATCATCATCATTAAATTGATTAAATATTAAATAAATTAAAAAATTTGAAAGTAAATATCCTTACTTATCGAAAAATTTAAAGTTAAATTAAAAAAATAGATTGTTAAATAAAAATTAATTGATTTATTTTAATTTATAAGAACTTATTAATTTTAAAAAATTAACTAATTCATTAATAAATTGATTAATTTTTAACACAAAAGTTATTAAAATAAATATAATCGAAAAACTAAAAATCGAATCAAAAAGATGAATTGTTCAAAATTTTTATGACTAAATTAGCCGAACATATTGAATTTTTTAATGGACATTATTCTTGTTGCTTGAATTGGAAATAAATTGAAACCAACAAGATACTAAAGACAAGGGGGGAAAAAAAAGAAACTTCAATATTTAATTATTTATCTTGACAAGGTCAAAGTTCCTAGACCTTTGGGATAGTTTATTGAATATATAGGAATGTAAAGAGAAATATTCCTCTCCACTAGGTCAGGGCAGCATGTTTAACCAATAAAGCACAAAGATATGGGAAGTTCATTAATAGATCTACATATAATATTACCAGTTGCAGTAAAAAATTGGGTCAAATAATTAAAATTTCTATATAACTTAAGAAATTTTAGTTTTTTTTAATTGTTGAAAGATTTCTTGATTTTAAATTAAAAACATTCTTTCTTAAAATTCAGAAAAAATAATGATAAAATACATGCAAAACATGAAATAATCATTATATGATAATTCAATATTACTCTTAATTTTATAGTTGGATAAGTTAAATTTCACTTAAATTGATAATTTAAAATTAATTAATTTATATCAACATTAAGAAATAGATTAGAATTTTTTCTAAAAAGTCAGGTTATAGAAAGCTTTTTTTAATTTTTAAAATTAAAAAAAATCTAATTTTTTTTTGTTTTGTTGCCACAAACTTTATGAGAGGTTCCTTATTAGTCTGGCCCATCAGGGTTTGACCCTTCAGAGATTGCAGGAGTTTCCCAAAACAAATCACAGTTTAAAAGTTCTCCAATGATAAAGTAAGTTGTTTATTAAGCATTCCACTCATCCTACCAACATGAAAATAAAAAAAATATGGCAAAACAGAATCATAATTAACAGTATCATATCAAACTTGCAATGCTAAAAATCATATTAATTTGACGATCTGAAAGTCTTTACAGCCTTTAGCTTTCTGCATAAAATAAAGTCATTTGATGCCTCCACCAGAAGCCACAGGGCATTGGATGGTTTCTTAAATGTTCAAAAGATGGAACTTAAAAGCACCTGAATGCACGTTATATCCTGCCATGCCAAGTAACTCTAAGCAGCAATTCTGAGCACAAAAGATAAATGAAGAACATCTAGTCAAGAAATCAGTAGTATTGAAACTAAGATTGTGTTACTTTTAAGGAATCTGTCCAGTTCCAAAGCTCAATATCAAGAAGCTATCAACAGAGACTTTCATATTGTCATTTTTTTGATACCTAATGACTTTTAGATTCCATAGGTTGTAAGGAAATTGCATAGATCTTCTTGTTCATGCTTAACTTGTATGATTCTCCTTTGCTGCTCCACCCTTTGAAGATGTGATGATAGTTGAAGCAAATCTACGGTAGTTACATGTTCAGGAGAGACGGAATACCTGGCATTTGAGAATTTTGGTCGTTGAAGGAATTCATCTGCTTCGAATTGTTCAGTAGCATGGCTGATGTCAGAATCCATGAAGGATCTCATATAATGAATTTCACTGGTATCAATTCCAGATGGAAAATTGCCATTTCTAATGCACTTCTCTTTAGTGCCTATACCCAAAGATATGTTGGAGAAACCGAAAATGGAATGATCACAACTGACTTGACTCATTTTCGACGTCATACTTCCCAGTGAGTTGCTTAAATCCTGTGTTTCAGCTGACAGAAGAGAGAGAGCACAACTAGAGTGCCATAACCCAGATAAATCTTTAGCAGTTGATCCTGCAGCTGTAGAAGTGTAGTCTTCTGTTGCTGATGGAGACAGTCTACATCTATTAGCTTGTTGGTACCTTTCTGGATATGGAATACCACCTGGATGCATGCTTGGGAAAAGAAAAGGTGATTTCTTCAACAAAGAATTCCCCAAAATTTTGGTGCCTGTTGACTCAGAAGGATCAAAGATCAACACATGAAGTTGGATAATGACATAAAACAGAATGAGTCAGTAATTCCAGAGGGAATCCATGAGTGCCACGGCCTTTCTAGTTATGATGGAATTGCAGGATGTGGCTTCAAATTTAACTTTAATAAGAACACATTTACCACAGATAGAAAGGGATTCAAAACAAGGGTAGTTTCAGCTCTATGTTTCCTTTATCGACTATGAATCACCGCATATAAACCAAACTGCGATGTTAATTGTTCCTTGTAATGCCAAGTTGAAAATTGCATTTCAAAACTAGATTATTATGATTTATTACAATCATATTACTTTAAGAAATATGAACAATAGCATAGGAAAACATATGGTCACAAATGCGATCGTGTCAACATTTGGTTACAGTTGAAATGCTTGGAGATGTCCAAGTGATAGAAAACTACAAAACAGATCAAATCTGAGAGCTTTTATTCATTTAAAATGGGAAGCAGAGGAGGTTACATTTTTTGACTCGTCTTCTTCATTGCACTAGCGTATAATCATCCTAAGCAGCAGAATACATACTTTACCGTTCATACCTTGATATGAATGCATTAACTTGTGCACTTTAGTGGAGTAGGTACCAAATTGAGGCTTCCTTCTTCTTTCATTATGACCTGCTAGCCGTTTGCGACAGCTGCGCCTATCATCATCGAATTCAGCCAGCAAATGGAACCTGATTAATCAAAAGGTTTCAGATTACTATTAACAAAATAAGGTCTTTCATAAAGGGAAGGACAAAGCCTAGAGCACAGGACAACAATAATTCGAGTAAATCCATAAAAACATGGTTAAGAAGTGTTCAACATATTAGAGAATATATAAAACCAATTAAGTTGGCCTCACACAATAGCTTAAGCTATTGTGGTGAAACGGTCATTTAACACAACATCATCAATATATGCTGTCATGTGAAGCACTTTCAATTATAAAAACATTGTGTCAATCGAATATGTACCATAAGAGAAGCAACAGAAGGAAAGATGTTGACCTGCTACACTGTTGGCAGAACCTCTGTTCAATTCCATTAACAATGACAACAGGAGTCTTTGAGTGAGCCTCACAAACTTTATGCCTCTTGTGGTAATCCTTTGAGGAGCTAAGATCCTTGTTACAACAATATACCTGGCAAAAGGGAGTCTGTATGCTTGAACTCACAGCCCGAGCTCTTTTTGCTTTTGGAAACGCAGAAGATAACATCGACCTTCCTTTCATAAATTTATCGATGCACAGATCTTTACCATCAGATAGTTGGCCTAGCTTCAAATCAATTAGTGATGAATCCTGACTAGATTCTATACAAGAAATCGAATGATTCTGCCCAGATTCCACTGATGAATTTGAAGCAATCATACAAGTGGGAGAATCTATGGCCATTTTACTAGAGTCCAAACGAAATTCACTACAATCAAGCAACCCCAAGCCAGTGTTATTAACAATGAAAGGCCTTTTGGGCATTTCAGGGGATCCCAAATCAACAAATCCCATGCTGTCAACTGATACTCCATCCCATTCGATTATGGGCTTTCTACCTCTATCACATGCATCATTTGACAAACCTATTTCGTCCGAGAATAGAACGCCATTTCCTTCTGAAGCATAGAACCAAGACTCCATCACAAAAGCTGCAATTATAAACAGTTACAGTAGATGTAAGTATCTAATAACATATCATACGATAAACTAACAGAAACAGGAATTTGCATGCTATAATGGTTCACGTTTAATGGCTCCAAACACTTAACCACGCATCATAGATTAAACTGAAATTGCTGCACACAATTTATATTCATAGCAACCGATTAAAAACAAAGACAGGGTTCATGATTCTGGTAGATTGTTATGAGACAAACCCTTTAGACATGGAAGCCCTCATGGTAATAGAATAACAGAGGTTGACAGTGACACAAAAAACATCAATAATTAACTAAACGATGGTTATGATGGTGAAAACCGGACGAGTAAAAGTGAAAAAAGGGCCAATCGTCTTTCATTTTCTGAATAAAAGTGAGGGAAAGCGAAAGCCACCAAACAAATAGTTATTATTGAAACAAGGAGCTCAGATCATGAGTTTTATGCAGAATTTTGCCCGAGTAGGACAAGATTTCTGGGATTTGTTTCTTTTCTTTATTTCTATTGAATCAAATTCTAGGATCAGATGGTTCATAAAAGCTACCATTCACTTCACTGTCTTCCACTATTCTCAGGAACCAAACAGGACCATAAGAACCAGCAAACAGAAGTAAAAAATATAAAGATATGCTTACACCAATCTTCGTTCTCGGTTCGAGAACAAAACCCAAATTATAAAACTAGAATTCCAGCTACCGAACCAAACCAAAATTCAACTTTCCTTTTCAAATGCAAGCTTCAAACTTCAAAGTTCAGCTTATAAGAGCAACCATAACGGGAAAACACTAATGACCATTGTTTAGAAATTTGCAGAGGAAAGAAATGAGGACGTTGGTGACTTCATGGGATTCCAAAGTTTAAAGCTTTTTTTCCTACAGTTTCTTCCAAAGCAAACAGAAAAAAAAAAAAAAAAACAGAGAGAAAAGAAGAAAGAAACATAACAGCTTTCACTCCTTCCTTACCCTGGAAAATGGCAGAGGGAGAGAGAGACAGTAAGATTGAAAAAATATTTAGTTGGTAAGGGGAGAGAAGGTGGAAGCAGAAGCAGTCTGAGTCAACATGATTTCCACTACAAAGCTCACTCTCTGCTCTCAAAAAGGACTGCTTTGAGGTGCTCTTTCTTCTTTTCTTTTTTCTAAGCTTTTGAGAGCGATTGTAATTCCCTTTCTATCCATCCATCCCTTTTGGTGTGTTCATGTTATTTCTTTTTTTTTAGTTTCTTCTTTTTTTCGATGTTTTAAAAATAAGTTAAATTAATAAGATGATAGATTTAAATTTTAAAAAAGTTTAATTGATCACCATAAAATTAGTTAAAAATTAAATAAAATTAAAGAGTTTAAAATATGATAAAAAGATATTATTTTTATTAATCGAATAATTTAAAATTTAATTAAAAATTATTAAATAAAAATTAACTCACTTATTTTAATTTATAAAAATTAACCAATTAATTAATAAATCGATCAATTTTTAGCAACAATAATTATTAAAAGTAAATCGAAACAAAATATTAAAAATCAAACCAAAAAATTGAAAGATTTAATATTTTTACAATTCAATTAGCTAAACTAGTTTTTTTTTTTGAACATGTGCTAAACCAGTTAGTTTTTTTTATCTTTGCTTATTTTTACTATGATATTATTATATTAGAAAATCCTTTCTTATTATTTAATAGTCAAATTCTTTATTTGTTCGTTAGCTACATTAGGAGGAATTTATTTCTTCAATAATATTTTAATTCATAAAATTAATCCTCAAAACAATCTAATTTGGTGTGAAGTTAAGTCATTTTATGAATTTAGTAACAAATATATGATGAAATTTTAATTTAACTTTTTAAGTTACTTTTTATTTAAAATTAAATTTTTTAAAAAATTACTTTTAAAACTAACTATTAGTTCTAAAATTTTATGATAATATATAAGTGACGATATTTCAAATTATTAAAAATTTTAAAAAATACTTTTTACAGATTAATTACTTATATTAATATTATTATAATACTTTTTTTAAAAACACACATTTAATCATGACTATTTTAACTTAATTAAAAAATTGTTAGCTGTTCCTTTTCTTTACTTCATATTTATTCTTTTTCTTTTGGCTAGTCTTGGAATAACCGGTAAGGTTGTTCTATCGTGACTAAAAGGTCATATATTCGAATCACGGAAATAGTTTCTTTATAAAATGCAAAGAATGTTACATATAATTGATACCCCTCTCTCCAACTCTTGAAAAATAAGGAGCTTTATGCATTGGAGTGTTATTGTTGTTTTATATTTATCTTTTTTTTCTTATAACTTGTTTTATTACATTTGTTTAATAATTGAATGAAACCTTGTGTTAACTAATTATGAAAATAATAAGTGATTTCATTCAAATTTTTAACTAAATGATTTTGTATTTTGTGCCTTTCTTGTAGCACCACGTGGGGTCACTATTGTATAGTTAATAAATTTTCTATATAATTACAAATATAAATAACGTGTAACTAATATGTAATTCAAAATTAAAAGGTTTTAAAAGTAAAATTTTCTATAAACTCCAAAGCCATTAGAAGCATAATTGACAAAAATACTAAATATTAATTTCCTTTAATATTTATTACCTTTATTTTAATTGATATTGAGTTTATTAATTCATTTTCTCATTGTATTCTTTTTTATTAATATCAAATTTGGTATTTAGTGAAAAATTAAAATATAATTATTATTTATAATTTAGACCATTAATTATGTTTTTCTATTAATAAAAGCTAAGGTTGAGATTGTAATTTGTGGAGATGTGGAGGGGCATTTTGAGAAATTAAGACATGGGGAGAGAGTAGAGGATGAATCAGATAAGATTGGAGAAAGGGACAGGAGGACAGCCACTTGTAGGTGATAGTGAGCGGACACGTGTACCAATTAACCACAACATAGGGGGCACGTGGGAAGTGACCCTGCATCTGCACCTGTAGCCATTCATCTGCTCACTTACCAATTCCAATTACAGAAAAGCCTTTGTATATATTGACCGATCGATGAATTGCTACTTGAGTGCACT
>JANIJF010000005.1:11364878-11376152 GCA_024520955.1 Erythroxylum bequaertii
TAATACTCCTGATCTTGTTTATGTTTTATTATCCTTATACCATATCATGTATGGATTGGCATGTTGATTTGGATTTGTTGCTTCCGCTGCAAATAGTGATTTCTTAAAAGTTTTGAAATCCACCGTTTTTCCAAACAAAGCATGTTTTCTTTTTCCGATCCAACATTAAAGGCCTCAGGTCCAAGTGTCTTCAACATCCACCTCTTTATCAAAACCTATCCACTTACTAAGAAGATAGTCTTAGTTATAATTTTAGAACTTTTCAAAATTAAGAAATTGTTTAATGAAATCAACAAAACCTTCTTCAAATTGATTCCTAAAAGAGGTGAGCATAAACATTTTAGTGACCTTTACCCTATTATATGTTGTAATTCAATTTATAAAATATTATCCAAGGTCCTAGTAGAATGAATAAAGCAAGTGCTACTTAATCATATAGATCAAACTCAAGGGGCTTACATCACTAAGATAATAATGAGTGATAACATCTTTTTAATACAAGAATTTCTAAATAATTACTCAAGGAAAAAAAAGCGTAAGAATTGTTTACTCAAAATGGACCTTAGGAACGCCTATGACAATGTAGACTAGTTCTTTCTTACAAATTTCATGAGAGCAATAAAGTTACCTAAAAACCTTATAGAATGGATGCAACAATGTGTCACAACTCTAACATTCAATTTAT
Source organism: Erythroxylum bequaertii (assembly GCA_024520955.1). NCBI lineage: Eukaryota > Viridiplantae > Streptophyta > Magnoliopsida > Malpighiales > Erythroxylaceae > Erythroxylum > Erythroxylum bequaertii. The sequence continues at coordinate 11,365,564 of JANIJF010000005.1, forward strand.
TGGTGAATGATAAGCTTACAAGAACCATTAAAAGTAGTAAAGGCATAATGCAAGGAGATCCCACTTCTCCTTACATCTTTATGCTGGTCATGGAGGTCTTTAACATACTCTTTAAAAGAGTGGTGGGGAGAATTAAGCATTTTAGACTCCATTCTAGACGTAAAAAGCTGGGCTTCACTAATTTGAGCTTTGTAGATGACTTAATCTTGCTCTTTAAAGTTGATTCTAATTAACACTCTAATGATAACTTTGAAAATGTTCACTAGAATGTCTGGACTTGAGACCGATTGTGATAAGAGTGCCTTTTACATTTCTTATATTGTTATATATCAAGTGCATCTAATCACCTCCATATGAGCTTTTCCATATAGCAACTTCTAATCACCTACCTTGGAATCCCTATTTCTTCATCCAAAACCTCATTTGGAGACTTTAAACCTTTAGTTGAGAAATTCAAGCCACAATTTCAATCTAGACGATGAAAGCTCTATCATTAGCTAGTGGAGCTCAACTTCATCAATATGCAATAGGCATCTTATAGGGCATGCCCTCAAGCTGTAATCAATTCTATTGATTAATCACTTAAAAAGTTTCCTTGGTCTGGTGGCAATGTAGAGGTATAAAGACACCATCGAATAAGTAGAGATATGCACTGCCAAGAAGCATGGGGGACTGAATGTGGTACCTTTAAAAGTTCTCAACCTAGTAATGCTCGCCAAGAGGCTTTGGAGACTTATAGAGAACAAGCAATCTCTATAGACTAAATGGTTATATGAATACTACATCAAAGCCAAAAGTTCATGTAATTTCAAAGTTACCAATTTAGCCTTTACCACTATGAAAAATATCATCAAAATTAGAAGCATCATAAGGTTATAAGTTACAAAATTGATTGGAAATAATAGCACTACCTATCACTACAAAAAATTACAAAATATTGACGAAAAATTGCCCACAGACAATTTTTTGTAGTAAATTAGCGACGAAAGAAAAAAATCCTTCATTAAAAGAGAAGGATATTTTACCGATAACATTGTCGACCAAATTTAGCGACGAACTAGTGAATGTCATCGTAAAAATAGGCGCTAATGCTTGTTATGTTAGTAAATTGAATTTACTGAGAGAAAGAATTTATGTTAGTAAATTGAAACTAAGGTCATTGTCATTTAAGTTGGAAGGAAAACGACGTCGTTAAATTGAAAGGAAACATCTTCGTTTTCCTTTGAATTAAATAGACAGACGAACCCTCCTTCTTCTTTTCTTCTTCGTCATATTTGTTCTTCATTTTCCTTTCTTCTTAGTTTTGTCCATCTCTGATTGGTCTGACTTGTTCGTCCCCCCATTTTTTGTCCGTCCATCTATCATCTTTGCTTCCATTTTCAAGGTTGGTCGTCTTTGCTATTAGGTTTATTTTTTTGTTTCATTTTGTGTTGTTAAATGGTTTCACATTTATTGGTTTTGTTTGTGTGGATTGAGTTGTCGGGGTTTATTTTGGTTGTTAATGGGTCGTTGTTTATTGTTTTGTGTTAATGTTAGTGAATAATGAAAAAAAGCAGTTTTGAAACAAATTAGGGATGAATTTGTGTAGCGTACCAAGTGTCTGATGAAATTTTTATTAGGGATGAAAGTTCGATAAATTGGTTTTAAAACTTAGAAATTTGTATCAGCCAAATTTACATCTGTATCTTGCTTATCAATTGGTTTCTTGAGTTTCTTTGTTGGTTTGCTTTGTTATTTTGGATTGATAATTTTACTTTAGTTAACTATACCTTTAAATATATAATTCTTTTTGTTAGATTAGATATAAAGATATCTGGTCCTAGTAATTGTAAACATATACTTTAGAAATAATATTACCCTTTTTGGAGCCCTTTTTAAGTATCTTAATATTTGGTAAGTTGGATCTATGTGTTCTTCACTTGCTACATGCATGAACTAACTTACAAACATCATAATTGAGGTTATATTTAGCCTTTGTATGTGAGAAATACATTAATTTCTAAGTAATTACTGATAGTGACCCATATTTGTTAGAGTTTTATTTGGAAAAATTTCCAACCTTGTAATTCTCTTATATTGGTATTACTATAAGTTTGCAAGTAAGCCTTCACATTTCAAAATGATTTTAAAAATATTTTTTTTGTTATGAAGGAAAAAAAAACTCTTAATTTGATCTTTTTATTTTAGCTCCTAAATTTTTTTAGTTGTGTTATACTATTTATTTCAAACTTTTATCTAAATATTCTTGTAACAACTTCATCTCCTATTAAGACCATATCACTAGCATACCCATTTATAGTTATTACCTTCCCTTCTTTATGTTTTATAAATAAAGGATGGTATGAACTTACTTTACTTATAATAAATGTCTTTATCATTGAACATAACCTCCCAAACTATGCTTTGTGTGATTATTAAATCCATAGGATGATACGAGGATACGATGATTTCTTAAATTTATCGAGCTTTGTTTTTGTATATTGAAGAACTATATTTCACTTTTGGTGGTGGTTTTATGTGGATTTCTTATTCTAATTTCATATTAAGAGATGTGTTTTAAACATTAAAATATTGCTATGCTATCTTTGATTTTCTATTATAAATACAAGAGTGTAAATTATGTCAGGTTTAGCTATAATATTCTCTTGGAAATCCACCCTATAACTTTTTGTATACCCCTTTGTAACTAACATTGCTTCATGTCTTTCAATGCTTCCATCTAATTTGAAGTTTGAAGGAGAATACCCAATTGTATTTAATTATTGTACTAATAAATGCATATGATTTAGATAATATGTAGATAGAGCTAGATTATTGATTAGATTTTGAAATTAACCGTAAGATTAGGCTTGGATTTATTAAAGTTAAATTTTCATAAAGAATAGAAGAATTATTGCATATAGTAGTTGTCTCACGAGAATCGTCATATATGAGGTTTGAGAGTACCAAAGGATCAAAATTCATTTATGAATTCATATATGATTATTTCACTTAATGGTATTAACATAGGCAAGTATGTAGTTAATAATGATATTGACTCATCTTTTAGATGAACAAAGATTCTATGAATGTTATCAAAAAGTTTTTTTAATCTATTCTAAATTAACTTTTCAATTACTTTAGTTTTAAAAGCTTATATCCTCTTCTAATATATCATATAACTAGATTTCTCCCCTAGGAAGGTGTTTCGAATTCTCTCTAAATAATATAGCTTATATTTATGAAAAGAGCCATCGAAAGTTATATGTAATTTTAGAGTTAGAGGATCATAACACCTATACTCTTTTTGAAAATTTGAGTAGCCATAAAGATATTGTTTTATGCATAGATTAATTTTATTTTGTACCATATATAATGTTTTTAAACTTGTTTTTTTTCTATTGTATTGTTCTCCATTTTGAAGAAAATATATGGATGCATTAACATATAAGAAAAAAAATAATCTTATAATGAAATTATATGTTTCTACATTAATATATAATATTTGGCCAATAAAGTAGATTGTTATAATCATGGCCCATAAATAAGCATAACAAAAACTCACATAATTTTTTTTGAGGTTAATTAGTCTTTTAATGTAAAGAAAATTCTAATGCATTCTCATATCAAAATTTTATCATTAACTTGTTTGATAAACGCTAAAGTCATGATTACTAAATAATTTCTAATACTCTTATTAAATTACTTGGCTCAAAGAATAAAAAAGAGATTGTTTAACTATGTTTAATTTAAGCAAAAAGAGTAATTTATAATAGCTACTAAAAAGTATAATTCACTTATATTGGTATTACTATAAGTTTGCAAGTATGCCTTCACATTTCAAAATGATCTTATAAATACTTTTTTGTTATGAAGGAAAAAACTCTCATCATATTGTTGGCCTTCGTAGCATAGTCATCATTCTCATGCAATAAAACATTCTCATTCTTGAAAAATAAGAGTCATGTTCATTACCATTATAAGCACTCTAAATATCAATTCGTTTCCAAATATTGTCCCTTGTTTCTTTATTTCATTTGATACTAACTCCTTTATTTAAAAAACCCCTCTTGGCCTATTTTTCTTTTCTTTATCTCTCTGTTTTTCTTTAGAACTCTTGGTCTTACTCTATTTCTTTTTCATGACCCAAACTCTTTTACTATCCTCACTTCATTGTCTCTTTTTAATATTAATTGGTTTTCATTTACCTTTTTTGGTGTTAAGAATGTAAGAGTAATTTAATTATTAGTTTTGTAAAGATTTACCTATTATTGAATCCATCATAGATGAATTTTCTATCATATTGTCACACTCTTCCTAATAGAATGTGACTAGCATGTATTAGTATTATATCATAAAGTACCTTATACCTCTTACATATGTGTGTCCATTATATTCCTCCATATTTATTAAGTTATTAAAGTTTGTATGACTTTTGATGCTTTAAAGTAAACAAACTCAAATTTTCGACAAGGGTCATTATAGCAATATTATTCCATCGTCACACGTTAGTAATCATATTATATATCTTATTTTATCTATAAAAGAGGGTGATGGTAATAAAGCTCTTATAACTGACCTATTTAACTTCTCATTTATTAAAGAAGCTTAGTGTAATATTCAATAAGTGGGGTGACCATTTCATAAATTCCATGCATTACAATATTAGGAAGAGATTTATTAGAAGTGAATAGGTTACTAGGATGACCATTTCATAAATTCCATCTGCTACTCATAATTGAATCGTACCTATTGTATAGAGTTCAATTTGGTGAATCATAATAGTTTTCCCTCTCTTTCAATAATGACTATATGATTTTATTTTATTCTTACAGCTGTTGTTTTATTGATTGGTTAAAGTAAAGTTAATTTCTTTTTGGTTGAATTATGTTGGTTGCTATTAGGGACTTGTTACAGCTTATGTCCTGAGCATTTTTCGATTTGGCTACTTATAAGTGGTTACCTCCTTTCATGTACCACCAATTGTTATGTGGTTACCACCTTTCATGTACCACCAATTGTTATCTTCTTTTCCTCTTAATTTAGTAGATAGTCTTTTGGTACTAATTTCCTTATTTAGTTTGTGTGAGGGCTCTTGCTGTATTTTTAAAATAAATTATTAGAGGTTCCATTAATGTTACTCATTTGATATCTATAGAGGTAATACCAATCGGTGGCATTTGATAGAATTTCATATTGACCTACTAGAACAAAAAAAAGCAATTCTAGGTAGCCAAACAAACTTGGTCCTTGGAGATTAGCTCTTAAATTTTCTTTTAACCCATATCTGTTTTGGATTACTTCATAAGCATTATTTCAAAGAGAAACTTCTATAGATATGTCTATAATAACCATAAAATAACATTTTATATGATGAGAATTGAAAGTGCTATTACTATATGAGAAAGACCTTTAAGAGTATAACTTATATGCATTTTTAGGATTAGTTAGAGGATGTGGGTTTAGCATATGTAATTCACTTTTAAATGAGCATATATGAATAACATGTGCTAAACCACTTGTTAGCCTCCACTATCACATATATGCCTCTTTTAATGATAAAGAGGCATATATGAATAAGGAGGAGGTTGTAAATTCTACTGAGATGACCTTGCATAAAAATTGCGCCTATTTTTGCCTTGAGTATTATACCCTCTAGGTTTAGAATGTGATCCATAAATGAATTTCCTTTTGCTTGGGACTTAGAGGATGATAGATGGGTAATTTTTTTTTGTAAACATTAAAAAATGCAATATGATCATGTGAAGATTCAGACATAGTCTCATTATATGATTGCTTGGCCCTTATAAAATACTCTAGGCATTATTTAATGTAATTCCTTAAGTGAAACTAATTCCATACCTATCATTAAAGTTGTTTTGAGTTAAAAAATAAACACTTGATATTCATGAAACCAATTCCATATCTCACAAGAGGTTTAAGAAATAAACACTTAATGTGTATGAAAAATGATTATACAAAAAAAACAAATAAATTTAATTGTTGTCTTTGTGTAATGGTTTTACAAAATAATTTTTTTTGCATAATAATGGTCATGATCTTGTGAAAAATTTAAATGTTGTCTTTGTCTATATGTGATATTGTTAAAAATGGTTATGATTAAATTGAGGTTAATTGTTCTTTTTTAAGTAGAAATCGAGGCTTCAATGGCTTAAGCAATATTATTAGTTGGAGGATACGAAAATATTAATAAAAGGATATGAAAATATTAATAAAAGGAAAACAAAATATGGAATACATAACTTAAAACTCATGCATATCTGTACCTATGCTTAATTCAAAACTTATAAAAAAACTAGCTAATTATTTATTGTCTTTCTTGTAGGCCATGTTTTGTGTTGAAGAGCAACGATAATTGACCAACCTCATCCATCTTCTTTTTAGTTTGTGATTGTTCATCTATCAATGTAAGTTGTTCAACTAAGTAATGTCTACAATATGATCAGTTTTGTATTGTTCTTTGCAATTTTATCTCTAAAAATGATTAAATAGCTTTTAGGTTGGGGTTTAATCTACATTTTTTTTGGCATTGTTTAAATTGAAACATAAAGAATTGAACTTTAATGTGATTAATTCAAACTTCGCATTAACATAAGAAATTCACATAATTGACATGACAATTCTTTACATAATAAACCCCTAAGATGGTATATAGTCTAAAAACCAGTGATGTAACTCACATGAGGCTTGTTAGTGAAAATTTCCATAAGCGTAGGAGTCACAACAAGAACTTGTTTTCTCAATTCATCTAGTTTAACAATGTTACATACCATACGCAACAATTAACAATGTTACCTATGGAATATTATAATTCCATAGGTAAATTACTGACAGAATAATGTATTTCGTCAAAAAAAATTTAGTAACGGATAATATTGTCCATAGGTAATATTTTGCAACGGATACTGTATGTCCGTCTGTGAATTTAGCGACGGAATATTGTAATTCTGTCAGTATATTTAGCGACGGATTTACAATTTACCGTCACTAATTTCACTGATGGAATATTATGAATCTGTCGTAAATTTAGCGATGGAATATTTTATTATCATCAGCAAATTTACCAATGGAAATAAAAAAATCTATCGTGAAATGCACCGAATCAACTGAAATATAAAACTTCGTCACGAAATGTACATAATACTATACAATATTCCGTCGCACAATCTTTGAAGAATTCACAACATTCGTCATCAAAATTTACCTATGGTCGTTTTTTCGAAGATTCTTTCCGTCAATAATTTTGATCGCCAAATTTGTTTTCTGACGAAAAATTTTTATTTTCTGTCGATAACTTCTGTAGCTAAAACTTAATTTTCTTTTAATGATAAGATATCAAAATAATGTTATTTGTGTTAAGGTCTTCGAACTTGTGCCAACATTATCTATTCTAGATGGTTATAAAGTGCTTAATCACATGTCCATTAGAAAAATTTATTGGCGAAACTTATCTCCTCATTTTCATTTTCTTACTTCTTCAATATCCTCCCAAATCTCTTATCTTTCCTTTTTCCTTTTCATACTCCTTGCCAGCAATTATGTTATTAAACAAGATGGCTAAGTGCAAAATATTTTGTAAATAGAATACTTTTTAATATATAAAAGTAATACATTTTTAATGGTTAAAGGACTACGAATTTCCTTAAAAGAGTTAGATAACATATGAAAAAGATGACCCACTTTTGTAAAGAGATTAAAATATCGTTGATTATTAAATATAATTCGATTTTTAATAAACACTATGTATTTTACGTTCTTAGGTTCCTAGTCAAGTCCAAGCAACATGTTTCATCTGATCTGACTAGGTCACATAACTTTTAACATTCTGCTGGCCGATTCCACTTATCAAAAAATATAAAGATACCTGCATAATAATTAAAAAAAAATTAAAACATTAGAAGCTAAACGTAGAATAACATAGTCCAACATTTGAAGAAGTCTAGGTTGGTGACTAAACACCAAAATCAATTCCAAGTAAGCAGGACCAAGAGCCACGGGGTACCCCACCATGATAGCCGTTGTTCAATGCCCAACGTCCCGTGGAAGATCCGTTACCAACGGTCATGTGTAGCTAGACTTCTAGACCGTTAACGTTAATTTAGGAGTTAATTAGATGGATATGTGACGTGACCTATTTTTATTTTTATATATTAGAATTTATTAGTTAATATTATTGAATTGTTGTATAAATTTTATTATTTTTTGTTTATTTATAATTTAAAATAAACACGTAAAACGGAAGACAGAGTCCACTTCCATTCAATTTCAAGGTTTATATAAAGTAGTAGCAACAACATGCTCATTTATTCAATTCCACTCAGTGCGAACTATTTTACAATCTTGTTAATTCTATCATTGCCTACTTGTTCCCCCAAAACCTCAGACTGGTTTCTTCAACTTCTTTGCCCTCCATCACCAACCCAAGACCAAGACCACCCTTGTTCACCACCACCATCAACTGTTTCTTCTTCAGATTCATCTTTTAAATCCACCAAGAGAATGGATCCTGTAGAATTGAAGCGACTTTTCCAAGCGTTTGATCGGAACGGGGACGGGCGCATCACCAAGGAGGAGCTGAATCATTCGCTACGGAACCTTGGCATCTTTATTCCAGACATGGAGCTAACTCAGATGATCGAGAAGATCGACGTCGATGGCGACGGTTGCGTCGACGTTGATGAGTTCAGAGAGCTGTATCAGCAACTCATGGACGTGCAGGATGCGGACGACGACATGATGGAGGCGTTCAACGTGTTCGACCAAAATGGAGATGGTTACATCACGGTTGATGAGCTCAGAACTGTTTTGGCCACCCTCGGGCTCAAGCAAGGGAGGGCGTTGGACTTGGAGGACTGCAAGACCATGATAATGAGGGTGGACGTGGATGGAGATGGAATGGTTAACTTTAAGGAGTTCAAGCAAATGATGAAGAGGGGTGGTTTGAGTGTTCAAAGTTGATCAAACAAACAAATATACGTTCATGCTTGGGGGAGACGAACACTACCATTGCAGGGTCAATTTGTATATATTTTTCAACGTCAAGGACACCACCATTGCTGTGGACTTCCTTTTTTATCTTTATGATTTGATTGTGGTAATTATTTTTTCACTAATTAGTAGTGTTCCTTCGATTATAGTTAGTTGGATTATATACTACGTGATTGTGTTGTAAGTTCACTTTTTATTTTTATTGTTAAATTGCCTCTTAGTCCTTTAATTTATTTTATTATTTATGAGTCTTGAATTGTGATTATGTCACATCTTCAAGTCACAAAAACAACTTTTTTTATAAAAAATGCAAATAGAAAATACCCGTTATTTGCAAAAACGAGAGCTTTATATCTTAAAGATACGTTGTGATTATTTTTAATCTATTTTATATTATTTGCATCATTGAAAAAATAAGATCAATTTTTTCGTTTAATTCTCTAAGACAACGATTTTAACTATTGGATAGAGTTCATTAAGATGTTTCAAACATTAGGAGAAATGTTGACTAAAAAATTAAGTAAAATAGAAAATATCAAAACATTAGCAACTTCCAAGGAACAAAAATGGATTACGCGCAACTAAAAGAACAGAAGTCACATGCAATATCAAAGGAAACTTGTCTTGAGGAAATCTTGTTGTGTATTTGAATTAAGTTAGCGCACTGATATACATCAAGGAATAAGCAAAAAATACAGATAACTAGAAGAGCTAGAGGAAGTGTCAGAAGCACTTGCGGTGAACTATGGATGGTCCAGTTTCATCGTAATCTCCCTTGGTAATGTGTTGGTTTTGAGGGAACACAACTTTAGCGAGTATGGCCCCTCCTACCCATGCCGAATACTGTGTCAACTGCTCTGGCATGTATTCTGGAGGCTGCAATAGACCAGAGAAAACAATTTAATCGTGCTTAAGATGATCAATTCATATCCATTGCAATTACAGATCCTTTAGTGCAGCGTCAAGGATAATGAAACATGAACCACCAAAGACTGTTCAAATGAATGAGATGGATTCCTTCAATCAACATCATTACTACTACAGAATCAATAAGGATTTAATGCTTACAGCTTTCCTATTTTACTGTAGTGGTCCAGCTGTAAATATCAATTATTGTTAACAGGGCACTTCACAGACCAAGCTAAAACATCCATCCATCAAAGGTTAACCAATCATGCACTTAATGCATGTGAGATGCAAACATCAACATCAAAATAAAGACTTGTGATCATAGTACGAAGAAACTGACTCTAAGATGTTTGGTCTTTATCTAATAGGAAGGTTAAAATTGATGTTGGAAGCTTAAGTTCATCTAAATGGGGAAAAAAAAAAAAAGTTGTCACCTTTACAAGCGAAGGGCGAATGGCTGATGAGCACAGGCTAGACTCCTTCTGAAACCTATCTTCAAATCCTGTTGTGGACATGAAAAATACAATCCATCAATTCCTAAAACTAACTCATCATTCATAGAAGTTACGCCATGTCACCGATAGGTAGCACATGAATTCTGATATCAGCAAAGGAAATAAAAACTCACCAGGCATAGATGTTATGCCACCACAAAGTACTGTATTCTCCAAAAGCTGCCTATGGTTCTCAGA
>JANIJF010000005.1:11389754-11403048 GCA_024520955.1 Erythroxylum bequaertii
TCAATGGTTTTTGAGATTACTGATTTTCGAGTATGTTAGTTGATGCCTTGTGTTAGTTAGAATGCCATGTGTATATGCTCACCCCTAAATACCGTAGATCTCAGGGTATTAGACATGAGAAGCCTCCTCCGAAGCTTCTCAGTTGAATGACTTAGTTGAAAGGATGAATAGAACACTAGTGGAGAGAATAAGATTTTTACTATCATACGCCAAGCTACCGCAATCATATTGGGGTGAGGCTTTACATACAGTTGTTCATCCTACTAACCTCACACCTAGTGCTCCTTTTCAGTTTGATGTACTGAACAAGGTTTGGTCGGGCAAAGGTGTTTCTTATGATCATCTTAGGGTGTTTGGTTGCAAGGCTTTTATGCATATTCCCAACGATGAGAGGTCTAAGCTTGACTCGAAGACACAACAATGTGTGTTTGTCGGTTACGATTAAGATGAGTTTGGCTACAGGTTTTGGGATCCAGTTGAGAGGGAACTTATTAGAATTCATGATGTTGTATTCATGGAAGATCAAACCATTGAAGATATTGATAGATCAAAGAAGATAGTTTCAGAGTCTAATAATGGTGTGGCTGACTTGGATTTACTTCCTTTAAATGCAACCCCACAAAAGGCAGAGGTTGATTTTTAACATAATATGTTTGATGAAGATGATGTAGATGAGCTCGTACAGGTTAAAGTAGATGGTGTTGATCCTGTTCAACCAGTAGAACAAGAAGCTCCAGCAGAAGTTTGACTCAGAAGATCGACTAGAGTTAGACATCCTTCCACTCGATATCCCGTCCATGAATATGTGTTGTTGACTGATGGGGGAGAACCTGAGACTTATGAAAAGATGAGCACAAAAAGGACTGGTTTGAGGCTATACAAGACGAGATGAGTTCCTTACAACAGAATCACACTTACGATCTAGTAAAGTTACCTAAGGGAAAGAGAGCTTCGAAGAATAAGTTGGTGTTCATGGTGAAGCAAAGAAGATCATGCTTCACGTCCATAATACAAATCCAGACTAGTTGTGAAAGGGTTTAGTTAGAGAAAAAGGACTTGATTTTGATGAAATCTTTTCTTCAGTTGTGAAAATGTCATCCATCAGAGTTGTTCTTAGGTTAGCAGCAAATTTTGATTTGGAGGTCGAGTAGATGGATGTGAAAACTGCATTTTTTCATGGAAACCTGGAAGAAGAAATTTACATAGAGCAGCTACAGGGTTTCAGGCAAGGTAAAGAGAACTATTTTTGCAGATTGAAGAAAAGTCTTTACGGTCTGAAACAAGTACCAAGGCAATGGTATAAGAAGTTTGAGTCTGTTATGAAGCAACAAGGCTACAAGAAGACTACTTCAGATCGTTATGTGTTTATTCATATATTCTCTGATGATGACTTTATTATTTTATTGCTTTATGTTGATGATATGTTAATTGTTGGCAATAATATCTCCAGGATTGATGCGTTGAAGGAACAATTGAGTAAGTATTTTGCTATGAAAGACTTGGGACCGAAAAAACAGATCTTTGGTATGCAAATTTCTCGAGACAGACCAGCTAGAAGGTTATACTTATCCCAGGAGATGTACATCGAAAAGGTGCTTAAGAGATTCAACATAAACAAGGCCAAAGCAATAAGTACTCCACTTGGTAATCAATTCAAGTTGAGTACCGAGCAGAGTCCATCTACTAATGATGATAAGAAAGATATGGAGAAAGTTCCTTATGCTTTAGTAGTGGGTAGTCTGATGTATGCTATGGTGTGTACAAGGCCAAATATAGCTCATGCAATAAATACAAATAGTAGATTCCTATCTAATCCGGGCAGAGAGCATTGGAAAGTTATGAAGTTAATCATGAGATATCTCTGGGGCACTTCCAACTAGGAAGTGAGAAACTTGAATTGGTTGGTTATTCAGATTCAAATATGGTAGGAGACATTGATTCTCGGAAATTTACTTCAACGTACTTGATTAATCTTGTAGGGGGAGTTGTGGCATGGTAATCGAGGCTATAAAAATGCGTTGCACTATCTACCATTGAAGCAGAGTTTATTGTAGCAACAGAAGCAGCTAAGGAGTTATTATAGATGAAGAAGTTTGTTCAAGAACTTAGGTTCATGCAAAAGCAATACGTGTTGCATTGTGACAATCAGAGTGTAATCCATCTTGGTAAGAATTCTACATTTCACTCTCGATGAAAACATATCGATGTTGGGTATCATTGGATCTGAGATGCATTGAAGTACAAGGAGTTTGAACTTGAGAAGATTCACACCAACGATAATGGTTCTGATATGTTGACAAAAACGCTACCAAGAGGAAAGCTTGAGACATGCAGGTTAATTGCCAAGATGGCAATTCATTCCAACTAGCTAGCCAAATGTGTCGGGAGGGGAAGATTTGTTAGTCAACTTTTAACATTTAATGCAGCCTCCATAGTTGAAAAAACAAAATCTTTGAGTGATTATTTGTTTGGGGAGTTTGTCAATTGTTTGAATTTAATTTTTTCTTCTTCTTTTCGTTGTTGTATAAAGAGAGAGAGGGAGTGAGCAGATTGTGTGTGATTGTATTGTGTAATTTACTAAAGTAAGAGTGAGAAAGTTGAAGAGAGAAAACACTATTGAGTGAGAGAGGGTTTTACACAGGTTTCTTTAAATCCTCGATTAGATGGTCGTTTGTGGCCTGATCGAGTTCAAACTTTGAAGGTTTACTCGACACTGGTGGTTGTTCATATCCAATGATCACAATCTTGATCAGAGTTTTCATTTTCTGACGAAGGATTTCAAAAAATTGGGAAGTGCTAACACAGGTGCGAATGTAATTGCTTCTTTCAACTTTTCGAATGCTCTCTTTTCTTCGTGTTACCACTCCCAATGGAATAATCTCTCCTTCATTAACTCCATTAATGGTTTAGTTGATCGTTTAATCCCACCAACCATTGGACTCCCAGTACAAAATCACACCCTCCCAGTGACGGCACTGGCGCATTCATGTTGAATTGAATACCTTGCATTATCCACGTAAAGTTCACACAACATTATCTGCATTTACAAACCCGTCATTGTTTGCATTGAAACATTAAAACAGTCAGCTTCTGATGTAAGCGGGACCATGGACAATCGAGCAAGGCCAGGCAAAGAGCTAACCATACCAGAATGGTCTATGACCAAAGCCAAGAACAAGAGATTTAAAAAGGCTCTTTGTACGCATGTGGGCTTTTATCTTGAAAAGATGGCGAACTCCGAGCCTATTGGAGGAAAGTTTAATGGAATTTAGCTCAAACTAATCCATTTAACTCAAATCCTTGGACCGGATTTACTTGGGACTTGAAGATACGAATCAAATCAAAAACCTATTTATTTAATTTTGGGCTTCGTTTTATTTTGGGCTTCCATGTATTTTAGCCCAACCTTTTATTATTTGACCTAGGTATAAATAGTTATGTTTTAGAGTTTTAGAAAGATCAGATCATTGTTTTGAGTGCCGTCGGCTTTAGGGAAAACATTATTATCTTGTTCTTGTTACTTTTCGAACCATCTTTCACTTATCAATTATTTTCTCAATTGTGACGTGTCAATTGTTCGTCTTTGGGCTTTATTTTGATCATCAGAATTGCTTGGAACAAATTTCCGAGAGGTGTCGTAGAATCAAACCTTGCGTATCCTTATTTTCTTATTTGTTGAATTCCAAATATTTATCCTTTTTAATTCCTCCAGGTTAAAAACCCGTAAAATAAAAATACCTATTAAAAATATCATCATATCGACGTCAATCCTTCCACGGTGCGCGTTAGCTTCCCCCCGAGCTTCCTCACACTCATCATCATCTACTTCCGCTGCCGCTTTCGTGAGGTCTTCTTCATCTCCAGAAACCGCATAGAATTGTAATTGTTTTTTTGCACTTGTGGCCTGGGCTGTACTTGTCGTCACACCAAAAACAAAGTCCTTGCGCTTGTTTTTCGTCAAACTCCTTGCTACTGACGTGCTTAGGAGGTTTAAATGCTTTTGCGGCTAATGGACGTGTTGTAGTTGTTGGCGTGGGCAGTATTCCATCTGCTGGTGAATTCCTGTTTACGTTAGCTATTTGCTGCATCCTCGGAATTGGGTTGTAGCTTCCCCCATGACTCATGTTTTTTATCATGTTTCTTCGCGAAAAAATGGTGTTACCATTCGCCATTACTATTGCTTCTTGCTTCCGTGCCAGCGTATATGCCTGGTGTGAGGAATGGGGTTCGTGCAATCGTATCGTTACTCCAATCTGTGGTTTAAGGCCCTTCAGGAAGAATCTGCAGGGGTTGCTCACTTCGATGATTAAGTCCCGAAGGGACAGAAATAGTCTCTGCTGATTCCGCTCCTTGCCGCTGCATGAATTGAGCAAAAATGGTTTTAAGCTCCAGCACGTCCTTTTCCACCCTTTCCGCTCTGTTTTGTGATTCTGGCAATAGTTTCTCTCTCCCGCTCTGTGCTTCTTCACGTTTTTTTCGATTCTACGTAATTCAGAGTCCCTTATTCCTTCAGCCATTGATTCTTTTTCAGAACCGACTGCTCTGATATCAGTTGTTGTGTTGTTTTATATAATTCAATAGGCAGCGTTCGAATGAAGAGAGGGAAGATTTGAGAATCGCAAGAATATCTGAAGGTCTAGCTGTTGTCGGATGCTAGTTTTGGGTTACATTCGTAGACATTAGTTTCTCTAACAACCTTTTTTTTTACGATAAAACACCACAGGAAAAGAAATAACTTTTCACATCTTCTTTATATGATTATACACACAATTTCCTTCTGTTCAACATTATCTTAAGGCATGTTAATGCATCACTCTATTGGCACATACCACAATAACAACGATTCGGCAAACAGAAACTGCCGTCCTTCTGTAAGATTGAAAAACAACTCTTCATCCATCATTACCTTCACTTTGACCAAACAAATTATTTAGGGTACAGTCCACATACTCTACAATGGTTCACATACAAATTACAATTACGACAAGACAATAACATGTAACATCATACCCATTCAAAAAATTACTTGCTAGTTTGTCTTGAGTTTGGCATATCTATACACTGGTTATCTCTGTGGCTTTTACAAAATTAATGCCCTTCAGTTCTGTAGTTCGAGCTACAGCTTTCAAATGTACTTCAGAACTCCTTTCTCTTTTGCCTTAATTGATTGAGTTCCATCTCAATGTCAGGATCTCGGAATGGAGAACTAGTCACAGTCGTTCTTCCTGGAGGAAGCTCTCCTTTCTGTTACGGAGGATAAGACCACAATTAGTATTGTTAAGGCACAACACAAACATTAGAATTTATAATGACAGGGTTCTCAAATTTATTGGCACTGAGAAAAGGAATGCAACCAGTTTTGTACTACATATTCCTAGTCATCGGCCTACCCTACCAACATGTAAGCTTACACCCTTCTTTTTCCTCTTCACTAGATTCATCTCTACAGTAATATTGCAGAAAGAAGCTTATCACACTGATAAAACTCTTGCTTGGACTTGATAGCTGCAAGTCTTATGAATATCAGATAAAAGTTCTCGCAAGAGACATCCTATGAGAACTCATCCATTAAATTAGCATTGAACTTTATTTGATACAATTCCTCGGTTATTAAAATATTAAATCATACCTTTGAGCCACCAGATAGTTCCTTCTTCAGATTGTCAAGATCGTCATCAACAGAAGAGCTTTCAAGCAAAGCAAACTGCACCATATATTACAAGTATAAAAATCGTAAGGATCAGGAAGATGTAAAATTTTCCCAGGGAAACCATCAAATTCAAGTGTAGAAAGCTACTTGGTTTGATTGGAAATTTTGGCACGGGAATTGGAGCTCAATTTATGGTTGACGAAGATATGATTTTTATGACTATCACGTCTAAATTAGAAGTGAAGTTTGCAAATTGCGCATGTGAAGAAATCAATTGAAAAGAGGTACTTCTAAGCAGAGCTCCTAGAACATTCAGAGTTAAAAGACATTTAAGGAACCAAGCCAATAACAACATTGCCGCTCACCGCCACCAAATACTATCACATTAAAGGTCATACCATTTAGATAGGTGACCTAAGACCTTGAAAAGATAAAATCCTAGTTCCACTGGGTCCTAAATAGCAACTATTTATCAGAAACCATAAGTAAATGGACCAAAAGTAAACTCCTATAGTAGCATATGAGGAGGTACGGCAATGGGTAGGGTCGGGCCTGTCGTTGGCCCAAAGCCCAGGTGGGCTTGTGCAGCATGGCCCGAGCGGCCAAACCAACGTTGTTTTGGGTGTGCGGTCAGACCAATCAGGCCTTTCAGGCTGGCCCTCGGACCAATCCCTCAGGCTTGAGCATGGACCGAAGCCTGGTCAAAACAGAAATGGTCTGTTGACTTCGGGCCAGGCCCAGATCCAATTGCCATACCTAAGCATGACTGTTACCATTATGAAAAATAGTATAAACTGTACAATCATAGTAATTTCACTCCATTTTCAATTTGGAAAAACAGAGTATCAAATATAGGAACCAGCAAACACAAACAAATCAACTACAAACAATTCTTTTAAGATAAAAAAAAGCCTCTTCATTGATGAAGAATGATTGACTTAATCCTGAACTTCAATAGAAGTCACTATTCCTTGACATTGGCCCTCATACCAAGTGTTTTAAACTGGTAGTATACGGAGTTCCTTCACCACCATTCATGAACTGGTTACTTTTCAGTTATTTCTGATGTGAATCATTTTGCACTAAGAAGATAATGTCTATGAAAACATGATTGCAGGGGCATGCGGCTAACACAAAGAGGTAAATAGACAGGTGAAAGGATGATGAAAGAAAATTTTCTTCCAGTATGAGACTTGAATCTGAATTCTTTCACAAGTATGGGATGGGGGCATGCCGATGAGCTTTAAGCTTGTCGGCAGCAGTCACCATATTGTTACCTCAACAGGATGTACTAACTTCCACCATATTGTTATCTCAACAGGATGTACTAACTTCCACCATATTGTTACCTCAACAGGATGTACTAACTTCCACCATATTGTTATCTCAACAGGATGTACTAACTCATTGGTAGAATTTGGCACATCATTGATACCTTAGAATGTTAGTCTGACATAAACATGCATGTACATACAAGTTGATCTTAATGTTGGAGAAGTTCAATTTTTCCATCCAAACATACAATTCCAGGGGAACCTGAATATGAAACTAAATTTTTTCCACCTGAGTAAACCACAGTAAACACAATAATGGAATCACTAAGAACCAACAACTGCCAAAAACAACAAATGGAAAAATGTCTGTGAAGTTTTGAAGTTGAAATTATGTTGTTCAATTTCGTCCCTCATAGTTTAGGGCTCGAACCTATCAATTATTGGCTATCAAAATTTAGCATTAGAAGCAAATTATAAGTTGTCAAGTCATAGAGCCAGTATAAGGGCATGCACCTTGCGGCTGGCACAGCACAATCCCTTGACTGTACAAACGGGTGTGGACAGAGTTAACAATTAAGGTCATATGCCTGCGTTTGTCTCCATTTATGCAATATGACAGGCCACCACATAGCATTTAGAAGAAGCAAATACTATGTCGCAAATTGCAATTGCATATAAGGACGTAAGAGCATATACTAGCAATATGGTCACACACACTATGACTCAAAAAAAGAGAATGAAGGGAATTTCTTACCTTCCCCTCCAGCTCATCAGCACTTAACTGACCAAGAGCTTCAGCTTGCGATTCCATTGCCATCACTACAAAGAGGAAACCAAAAGACAGAAAATTTTTCAGACCCATTATACTCCACATATAGTCTTCCATGAAAAAGGCCAAGTGATTAGAAGATGCTTTATTGAGGTTATCACATAAGTTTAATGCGCAATAATAGCAGGATCTTGCAACAAAGGGGAAAAAAACATTACAATTATTGATTCAAGCCTCTAATCTGTATATTGTGCAACAAGGGAAGAATATCATAAATTACAGCATTTTTAAGACTAAGAATGACTGCTAAATTAAATGAATATTTGTTTATGAATGCTAGAAGCTTGGTAAATGAACTACAAAGCATAAGGAATGCAGAGGGCAGGTGAATTTAAGAGGTCAGGAAGATGCAGCTGACTTGGTTGTGCTCAACCAAACCTGTAACTGCAGAGTACCAAAGGACAAGTTCGAGTGCAGAAAAAATATGATCAAAACATGGTAAGTTGAAGAATCGATTAGATTGACAATGAGAAACAATTAGCCTGATACAGATTTACATCAAATTGTTTATTAGAAAATGGTGAATAGGTCCACCCACAAGAAACTGATTAGACCATTTCAATATAAGGACATACATATTTTGAAGAAACAAAAGAGAAAGGAAACAATCATCTCTGTTGCTCTCATCATGCATTGCAATACTGTAACAAAGCGAACTACGAAAGCTTAGTAGCCATGTACTTTCAGCCATAGCATGTGATACTCCTGTGGGGAGTTGGAAAAATGCTAAGAGATTGAGCAAAGACTAAACAATGTAAATATAATATAAATCCACACCTTTCTCTTCCATCTTCTCAAAAGCTGAAAGAGCATTGCTTGTATTCACATTCCCTAACATCTCACTCACTTTGGTTGCAGTCCTAACAGAATACAACAATAGCATTAGGGATGTAATGAACTCAAAAGCAAAAGCAACTTCACTATCTAAGTAGTGGCAGAGACAAACTTTGCAGACTGAGCACGTGCTTTTAGAGTATCTTTCTTAGACCTTGCCTCCTGCATCTTGCTCTCCAGAAGCTATAAAAAATGGGATAAACTTAATGCACCTATAGGAATAATATATAGCTATATGCATCAAGGTAGAAGTAGATCCAAGCCAAAAGTTAAGAAAAAAAGTTCAACCACAAAGCTGCCAAGTTTTCAGTTTATGAAGAGAAGGATATTTATGGAATTCATTACTTTCTGCAGTAAGTAAAATCCTTTCAGTAGAACATCTCAACAATCATTTAAGATGTGTTCTTTTCATTCCTATTGCTGACAATTGATTCCATCCCAATACATTCAAGAATCAACAAGACAAGATTAGGTGTGCATTAGAACAGGAGACATTGACACCTTCCTCTTCCATAGCTGCCAGGTTTTGCACAAAGACATACCCCTCAAGTTTATGACACAGCACCTTAAACAAATTGATGACTTAAGGAGACTATTTGAAGAAAACATAGTGCAAACAAAGAGAACACACTGTAACTTTAAAATGTAACATGATGCAGGAAATTTAAGAGTAGAAGTACCCGAGTATTGGAGACTAGATTATCCACAACACCTTTCTGCTGTTCGAGTTGAGCTTTCAAAGCACTAGCATTGTCCTTCGAGTATTAAAGTCAAATATTAGTCACCCAATACTAACTCCAAAATTTGCAATTGCACCTACCAAATCTATATTCAAATGTCACACAATATTTCATAAAGAAGTTGACAAGAGGTAAGAGGTTGTTGGTTTTCCTATTTTAAAGTTTATTCTTAGGAGATCACACATAGAGCACCAACAATCCCATTATAGATCAAGCCTATAAACCAATAAGTTAACACGACATTAATAATTCTTTCTGCAAGCACAAAGATTATTTACTAACTGCTTTATACATGCAGCTTGAAGATGATAACCATAGTATCAGAAGCAAAGATTTAGTTGCCAATGCAGTCATAAAGTGCATCAGCCAGATCATTTTGCTCTCTGAACCAAATGGGTGGACATAAGTCTCTTGTTCATTAACACAAAATAATGAGCAAAGAAGAATTCAGAACAAGAAATGCTATTTGACTGAGAAATTAAGTTTTTCTGGTCCAAACATAACAAAATCCAACTTTAAAAGCACAAATTCATTTTCTGAGGTATCCACTTACAGCATATGATTTCCGTCTTTTAAGAGCTTCACGTGCAAGATCTTCCTCTCCTTTTTGAAGAGCAAGTTGAGCCTTTCGGTACCTTGACAGTAAGGTAAGCAGAAAACAATATTTCATTACTATGATCGTTTAACTAATTAAATAATAACTCATCACTGTGCCCTTTGTAATTAACAAAGATTAATCAAAATTTACCAATCTTCAGAGGCTTGTTGTGCAGCTTTGTACTTATTTTCCAATCGTTTTTGAGATGCTAATACCTGAATAAAACAGAGGAAGCACCCAGAAAGCACGATATAAAATACCAGATAAAAAGAAATAGAGGGAAGCATCCAAAAATTTCACGTGATAAGAGTTTAATCCAACATCACTTCAACGCTGATTCTGATATCCATACGGGCTCCAAGTTTTGTAAAACATTACAAGGAACTAAATTCTGACAAGAAAAAGTAAATGTGACTTGACAGGATCTAAGTGAGGAAACTCAAAATGAAAACTCAGGGGCATGGTTAATCATGTACAGAAAATTAACACCGCAAGACGGAAAGACACAAAGAACCCAAAATTGAGAAAAGAGTATGCTAGAGCCTGATGCTTACTTGTGCTGTGGCCTGACGCATCTTTGTCAAGTCATCATTCATTTCAAGTACTGCCTGTTCTAAAATTTTCTCTGGGTCTTCAAAGGAACTTAGGACTGCATTTGCATATGACTGTAATTAGGAGAACCACAAGTATTAGTTAAGATAGATATATGAAATAACACTGCAAATTACACCGCAATTAGCAACTCTGAAGATCTTACTCTGACAACTCTAGTAAACCTATCAAAAATATTCATACGAGAACCAAGAGCACCTCCACCTTGTCCAGAACAATGGGAACGATGGGAAGAACCAGACCTTAACCTACCAATTTTTAGAGCTTCAACTGCAGGTAAAATTGAAAATGAGCATGAGGATAAATGCAAGTTAAAGAAGTTTAAGGAGAAACTGATTCCACACACTTGCACATCAGACAAGGGACCAAGAGAGATGTCTGATCGAGCAATTACTAAGATCACTGAGATATTTTTTTAATTTGTTTATATCCATTTGAACTGAAAAAGCTCATGGTTGAGTTTGAGAATACATTTTCTATAAAGGGAGCTGAACTAGACTAGATAGCTTCAAAATTTTAAACTGATGACAAGAACATTAGTTTATGTACCAAAGGCGTCCTCTACTTTCAACCTCTAGTTTTAGCTACAACTGCTTTTTCCACACAAATTTACAATTACACATTAAGTTTGTTTAAAAATCCAGCATTTCTGCCTCCTTCACTCAAAGAAATCAACTTTAGAACAAATCATTGACTAGAATGCACGATTATTAGCTCACAGCTAAATCTTCCATATGCTTGTACATGACATCAGGAATAAGAAATGATTTCACGACCATTTTCACGGCATTAATCTATTTCGAATGCTTGGAAACAATCTTCTTATCATATGATGTGTTATACACTGACACTAGTAACACAAAACTAAAGAAATCCAGAACTTACTTTCCAACCAAACAATTTCCAACAACGTTGCGGAGAAAATTCACAAGATAAAAAGAGAGAAAAAAATTAAGAACCAATAGGCTACCATGAAAGCAAAAGCAACAGAGGACTACCTCCGCCGCCAAGAAACGATGTCGTGAGGGGCGGCCGCTTCACCATGCAGAGGGTGTTACTGTTGGAGCTAGACGAAGAAGAACAGGATGGAGGTGGCAATGGCAGGGTCAATCTGGTAACTGAATGCGCTTTTGTGGCCATTTTGGGAGTAAGCCAATGAGTTCCCAAAGTCTGATGCTTTTTATGGATAGAAGACGAAAAGGGAAGAAACTTGGATCACTTGATTACGAGGACTCATCATTTCTTTTTTTTTAATCGATTTTACTTAGACCGGGTGTACCGGCTTTGGTTTATATTCGGATATACATATACTTTTACCTTTCCCCCGTTTTGCTTTTTATTTTATTATTTGACACTTTAATTAATTTTAAAAAATAGGGATAGCAATTGGCCAGTTCAATTTTTAAAAATATTTTTTTAAGATTAAAAGCATAAAATAATATTTGTTAATTAGGTATGGGCTTGCCTGTGTGAGACCTAGTTCCTATAAATAAAATGATATCATTTTGTTTAAAACAATTAGACATCAGGTCGATTTAAACTTAGACCTGAGCGATCAACTAATTAAAAACATCTGAATGTATATTTATGAATTGTTTTATTTAAAAGAATTAAACATCAGATCAGATCGATCTAGACTTAGACCTAAGCAAACCTATCAATTAAAAATATCTGAATCTATGCCCATGAATCGGTCCATTGGTTCGTTAATCATTATTTACTATCCACTTATAGTTTGTACTCTTTACGTAAGCATGTAATAATACTTAAACTTAATTAATTAATTATTTTAATTATTAGAGTTAATGCGAATAATGATAGTGAAATGAGAAAGTCAATAATCTTATTGAGGTTACATAACTTATACTTAAAAATTAATACAATCAATATAAACCTTTTAAGTTATATTTAAATAATCAAAAAGAAGTTTGTATGGATTCTCCCCCAACATTAAGATAAAAATATAAATATCAAGTGTTAGTCAAAATCAATTTAAGGTTCATTTTCAAAAGCGTTTACATTTACAATCTTATTTTGAGTGCACGTATAAATTTTAAATTGCTATTAATCTATGTTTTTGGTGTGATTTCTAAAATAAATTTATGTCAAAATTAAAGAAAATAATAACGTTGAGATACAAAAAAAATTTCTCCTATGAATAAGATATTTTAAATTTGAAAATATTGGAATTTGAGAATGATTTTAAGTTTGGAAACAGTCTTTTTAATAGTTAAGACTTGAGAGTG
Source organism: Erythroxylum bequaertii (assembly GCA_024520955.1). NCBI lineage: Eukaryota > Viridiplantae > Streptophyta > Magnoliopsida > Malpighiales > Erythroxylaceae > Erythroxylum > Erythroxylum bequaertii. The sequence continues at coordinate 11,402,538 of JANIJF010000005.1, forward strand.
CGTACTATTAGACCTACCAAACCTTATACCTAAGCGAGATTTATAGTGGATGTTGTTGTTATTATTTGAGAATAATTTTAAATGAATTAGGATATGTTCATAATTTTATAAATTAAAATAAATTAAAACTTTACTAATAATTGGAAATAGATAAAATTAAAGGAGAATTATAGAAGTTTAATTTTAATTCTACAAGTTCTTTTACATATAATGGTACTTCTTTTAAAATTAAAACATGTATCTTGTTAATTTAATTTTTAAAAAATAGGAACCGTTTGGTTCTACTTCTGTTTTTTTTGTTTCGTTTTAGATTTTTGTTTATGTTTTTCTTTTAAATAAAAACAAAAGCTTGTTTGGCTGTTAATATTAACATAGTTGTATTTTTATTACTGATAATAATTACATTTTAGATAAAACTTAAAGATAAATTATTTTTAATTAAATAAACTTGTTTAATCTCTTATATAATATTTATTAAAAAATTATTAATAAAAATTTTATTTTAATAAAA
>JANIJF010000005.1:11450611-11463707 GCA_024520955.1 Erythroxylum bequaertii
ACAGGACGATAGACGTGTAAACTTTTGATCTTGATGAAATGAAATGAGGAAGAGTTGATTTCAAAAATATTCTGGTTCTATTGATGCTTTATAGATGAATAATATTATGATGTCATGTGAAGTGAACGTAGTTATCGAACGTAGCTCACCCTTGTCGTAGGATAGGTACCGGAATGACCTGCAGGCGTCCCGGTGTGTACCCTACGATAAGGGGGTGCTACAAGAAGCTTCCTATCACAACTTCGGTCCATCTCTTGAAGAGTTGATGTTGCAATTGCAGGAGAATACTTTACAATTCCCGAAGGATGGAGGGCAATTTCCAAAAAACACATGTTCTAGCGCCCAAGATCTGAAGAGCCAACATAATTTCAATTGCTTCTTTATAAGAACTTGTTAATAATATGGCTGCTAACAATTTACAATTTCTATATCATTTGGAGCAAGGTTTTGATAGAGTCTCCTTTATATTATGGTTAACAATCCAAAACAGAATGACTATAACAGACATAATGCCCTATTTGGAAATGAACAGAACCTGTCTAATGTGCCAAGTCCAAGTGGAAACAAGAGATCATCTCTTCTTCATATATCCTTACAACAGTAATATATGGGATTCTATAACTAGCAAATGTCTATGGTTAAATCCTGGGACACCATCACAGAGATTGCACAAAGAGTTTCCAACCACTCAACCCATCGAAACCCAAATAGACATATTCAAATCCTATACATAGGGCTCTGTGTATAGGGGTTGTGGAAGGAAAGGAACCTCAGATAGTTTACAAGAATCAACTCGTCTAAAGAGTTTCTTATCTCTAAAACCCTAAGAGAACTCAGAGAGCTCATCCTAATAAAAAATCTGAATGAGACATGTATCAAAAGTATTCTGGCCTCTCTTAATGTATAACTCGAGGCTAATCTCTGAATTACTCAACCCATGTTCATGCAAGACAATCAAAGGATGAACAAAATTGAAAGAACAACTAAGAAGGTGTAAACAATTACCTAATCAGTTGAGTCCCCTGTCAGCTTTGAAATCAATAGATCTCCAAGAATTTCACTTCTCTCACCACTATGCTTCTTTGGAGGTATATACCTAATATAGGAGACTTTAGTATCTATGGCTACAGGAGGATTAAAATAGGGACGATGCATAAAGATTAGCTTTCTTACCTCGAATTAGATGGAAGGAAGCCGAGAAACAAGATTGTCTCTGTTTTCATAGCCCTAATTTGGAAACACTAAAACCTCTAACATGCAGATGGGAAAGATCTTTACCTTTGTTACAAACAACTATGTTTTGGTGCAACGAACGTGTTTTCTATTGTTATGTCGTCGTTCCAGTAGAGTGCTAATTGGGGTGCTGTTGTTTTATTATTGTTGTAAAAGACTGAAGAGAGTGATGACCCTTTCCGATAACTGTTCTTTAATCCTAATTTATCAATACAATTTTTTTAACTTTCAAAAAAAAAGTAAGAATAATGTGTGACCTTTATTGCACGGACTATCATTGATAAAGACAATCGCAATAAACATGTTTAACAATTCATTCTAGACACGTTAGAAATATAAGGAGACTTATTAGTATAAACTAAACATTTTTCATGCAGTATTGTATTTTCTAAATTTTAAGGCCACTCATAAAAGTCAAGATCTTAAGACTTTTGAGGACAAAGTTCATAGTGATACTCTTGTACAACACAGCTATGAAGTAATGATTGGATTTCTCAGGTGAAATATTGAATGTAAGTTGTTTTTAGGAATGTCAATAAGATGGCCTATGACTCAGAATCAGGTGTTTTCAATGGGTCAGGCTTAGGTCCAGGCCGACCTAAAGCTCAACTATTTTAAGCAAAATGACATAGAAGAGTTAGGTCTCAGCCACCAAGTTTGGACCTAATTAAAAAAAAGTTATTTTACACTTTTAATTTTTAAAAATTAGCGAGGTCAACCGATTGCAATCTATAGTTGTTTTTAGTTATGCACTTATTACTCAATTTATCTTATTCCCATTTTATTAAATTATCATAATTCAATTGTTAGTGTGCATTATCTATTTATTTTAAGATAATTTTAAATATAAATTCCATATTATTCTTTTGACAATCAATGTATTGACATATATTAATTGTTTTATAGATGTTTTTGGTGGTAATTGTTATTTTTATAATGACTATTTACCTTTTTGTAAAGGAGTTTTCTCAAAAAAATTTGCAACTTGATTAGATTGCTTACAAACCTATGTCTGCATTTATTGTTTTAGAATAATAGCAATTTAATATGTAATTTTGTTTATGCGTATGAGCCTTACTTAATGACAATTTTCTTTTTATTTCTTATGGAATCACCACACGAGATCAACAGCAACCCATCAACAAGACGGGGTAGAATAGAAGTTAAATAGGAATGAAACCGGTTTTGTTTATGCGGATGAGCCTTATTTCATTGGTGATTCCATGTTGATTGTATCCTTGAATACCTCCTCTCTTTCTTGATTAGAACTTGATTGTCTGTGCATATATAAAATTGTGGAGAAGTTAAATCTTTCTTATTAAGACCAATAGAGTTCACAGATCAGTCTATAGATGGTAATAAAATATACATAACAACATAATCTGACAATAGCTACATGGCTCTCTGTCTTTCCAGATGCTTTTGACAAAAGTGTTGTGCACAAAACCCACATCAAATTTAAAACAGAGGTTAATAGGGCCATGAAGGAACAGGTCTTCCGTGTAAAACAACAGAATGACCCGTCTAATATTATAACCAAACATTCTTGATTTGAGCATCTATGTTCATCCCCCGCCAACTTAAAAAGAGAATGAATGCTCGTAACACACCAGACGTCTCTACATAAATTTCATTTTAAGAGCTATAATTGACACTTTCCAGACTCTGTACATAATGCTTTGCCAAATCGAAAGTCTCAAACAAACTCTTAGTGAGACCCACTTCCCTGTTCAAGGAGGCTTTCTGTGTTATGGCCACTGCCCCAAGCTCTTTCCTTCCAAATCTGCTCAACTTCAACAAAAGTCAGCCCTTTGGTCTCGGGCACAAACAAAATAACAAAAATCACTGCAGCTACTCCCACACAGGCGAGAATCAAGAAAGTGCCTCCCGTCCCGATGGCATCAGCTATTGACAGGAAGGTCTGGGCCACTATCAAATTAGATATCCAATTTACAGTTGCCGACATACCCCCACATAGCCCTCGATATTCCTCGGGATATATTTCTGAGTTAACAGTCCATGGCACGGGTCCCATTCCTGGTGCGAAGAAGGAAATATAAAGTACTAACCCTACAACAGCAATCCACCCATACACACTCGTAGCAGAACCAGATGACTGAGCAAAAAATGCCCCGGCAAGAACAAGCAGCGATGCAATCACACCAGCTAAACTTGAGAGCGCCAACTTCTTTCTGCCAAAATGGTCAATGAGATAAATCCCAACTACTGTTCCAATTGCATTCATGGCAGCAACAATAAGGGACAAGAGAAGTGCCAACTGATTAGAATTAAAACCAGCCATCTGGACAATAGTTGGGCTATAGTACATGACTGTATTGATACCAGTGAATTGTTGAAAAGCCTGCATCATATAGAATACTTGGTTATTACTTTCCATTCTTTGCTTTTGCGTGCTAAAAACTTTTATTTAAAAAGTTATCAAGTACACGATCCAAACCAACAGTGTCTCTGACATTTGAAAGAATGAAGTTGACAGACATTATGCAAACTTAAACAGTATGCTTGAGAAAATTTCCTTTTTCTGAGATCAACTAACCTGTTTTTTAATCTGAACATAACATTCATATATTGCTTTTTATATTCTATCAAATTAAATCTTCATATACATTTCTTGGTCCTTTGGCTAATCAAATTCACCTCTGAATTAGTATTGGTTGCATAGAATAAAAATTCCTGATGTAACAAGGACGCATTAAGAGCATGAAATAATTTATATAATTCAGGTGTTTGACCAATGATACCTGGAGTCCAGCCCCAGCAAGAAATGCAAGTCTGATTTCTTTTGATTTGAATACATCCAAATATCTGACATGACCCTTTTTCAGACGCTCATCCTCTGAAGCCGCAGAGAGGTGTTGAATTTCGTCCTCTAATCGATCAATGTCATATATTTTAGCAAGTATCGATATGGCTTTAGCTTTATCACTCTGCACATTGAAACATTGTCCATATGTCATTAAGTCAACATACAATCTACATCATGATAAATCATATTGTTAAAATAGCTCTTCAAAAATTGAAACATAGATAAAGAATAGATTTATATGCCGCCTACCTTCATAAAAAGCCATCGAGGAGACTCTGGCATAAAAAGCATAAGGCAGAACTGAATTACAGCTGGCACACCAGCAGCTCCAAGCATCCACCGCCACGTTCCTGGGACCTGATGAAACAATTGAGACGTCAAAAGCAAATCAAGCAAATTCTAAAACCCTCTTAAATCTGACCATATGACCACATATACCCTAAAACCAGAAGAATTTCAGCTGACTATATATTTAGATGAAGAAATGGTAAATAAATTATGATATGAAATTCATCAAATGCAAACCTATAATGAATGAAATTCATTAATTACAAACCTCTAATGAATGAAATTCATCAATTGCAAACCTACAATGTAGGTACACATTTAATTTATCCAACTTGAAAATTTTGTGATCAATCTGGAAATTATGTTACTTAAACATGTTTCACAAAGCCCCTGCATTTCCAAAAGAATCAGAATAACAAGGTATCACTACCGTTCCAAAAACACTGATAGTAGGTGAGCTTTATACGATGGAATAACTTCCATCATGGTGTAGAAACAAAAGGGCTGGCAAAGCTGGACCAAGAGGAGCTGCGCCACTTAAACTTAAAAAATTAAACCGTAAGATGCAGAGAAATACATATAGAGAGCAGCAGAAGTAATAATCTAATTAAAAGGAGCATCTAGTGAATTTTAGTATAAACATTGTTACCCATTTATGAGGCATCTATCTATATAAGTCACTTGGCTCATACCATGGACCTGAGATCACATCATACTTTCACCATAATGAAAGAGAGGGTAAATTTATAGTAGAAAAGATTCTCAGAAAGTGACAATGTCGAAGTCAAATAACTTTTAAGTATGGCTTTAAACAAGCAGAAATCGGATACAAGTAAAGGATGTCATACATTCAAATTACTTATTCTCTACAGTCTGCATTATACAAATCCCGAAACTCCGCAATGAGCTTTCAGCTTAAAGGAATTCTAATGTTGGTTGCTGTCACTTTTTACGTTCTTTTCTCAAAAACGATAGCATAAGCTCCAGCACATTACAAAAAAAAATTTCATTCTCAGACTGTCAACTATTATGTAAGAGTAATACGAAAGCACTAGAATCGACAAATTTATGTCATAAAGGATGAAGTATTGTAATGCGCTGCTTTCAAAAAATATGGAAGGAAAGCTTATAACTCCACTGTCACCTACTTTCACCCAATAGGAATGAATCACGTCATTCAGTAGACAGGAAGGAGTGAAAAAGGCTCCTCAGTGATGTTTCTCAAATCAAGATTTTAAAATGCAGTCTCCAATATTATCTTGCTGTCTCAAAAACTTTAACGCAACCAAAAATATATAATGAATGTAATAAAATGTTTATGCAGTACTTTTGCATTCAAAAGTAGAAATCACCAAAAAAAAACATACATTGAATGCAGAATTACGGACTTCATATAAGTAGTCAACTTAGTCAAACTGATCTCTTCTCTAAGATACACTTGAAAATTGTCCAAGATGCTTCAAAATTTTCAATTTCTCCATGTTAAAATATTTGATACTCTGGACTCAATTTGGACGGTGAAGCTAAGGTTGCTGGACAATGATATGTACCCCATTTGGACAATGATATGTACACCATTTGTAACTTTGTCGCGGTTTTAACTGCCAGGACAAATTGTCAAAGAATTCTCAAGTGATATATGCAGTGTCCTAAGCGAATTAGGTTTATTTACTGTGAATCTCAACATAACTGGAATTTTCCAAATTAGGACTAAACATAAGTGAACAGTATTATTTCAAAAATTAAATTAAAGGGGAACATTCTTATGTTTATACTTGATGCTTAAGTCATCATTTCATAAAGATACGTGAGCGTATAACTCAATGAACAAACAACCTCTGCACAGACTCAATGAAGCACAGACTCATGCCAAATATTCCTAAAGTTGAAAGTTTCACCGGTCATGGGACAGGTGACATTGAAATGTAAAAGAGAATAACATAAAGGCAGCAATTAAGTTTACCTCTGTAAAAGCAAGGTTAACAAGATAGGAGAGAAACTGTCCACCGGTTATCATGAGAACATTAGTGCTCACTAACCCTCCCCTCACTTCTGATGGGGATGCTTCTGCAATGTATACAGGAGCAGTAACAGATGCTATACCAACACCAAGGCCAACCAGAAGCCGTCCTAGTATAAGAACATATGGATCTGGTGCAGCTGCCATGACAACTGATCCAGCTGCAAAGATAACATCAGCAAGAAGTGTAGCTTTTTTACGACCATATGCATCATTAATCCAACCTCCGGATGCAGCCCCTATCATTGCACCAACCAAGGCCATGCTAACAATAGTTTCCTGCAGTACGATTGCAGAGGAAGAAGAAAGAAACAAATCAATAACAAGGAAACTGCTGACAGTAAGTACTACAACGTTCTATTAATTAAATCAAAGAAATAGAAATAAAGAAGAGAGTTAAAATCCAGAAACTTGTTACCTGTAGGAAGCTACTCTGGTTGACTGCCTCAAAGTCATCTTTTATGTACAAAAGAGCCCCTGAGATCACACCTACAATCACCACTTGAAAATCAGCTATGACGCTCTAAATATCATCATTCCATATTATTCCTGGGTGAACACCAAAAATCTTCTAGGAGAAGGAAACTATGAAATTACAGGAAATCAGATAAAATAAATCGATATCAGGTATTGACAAATCTCACAGCAAACAACTAAGAAAATACTTTCCAGCAATAGCTGCAAAAATGCTACGGGTTCTATTTTCCTGGATAATAAGTTAGCTCCAACTCCAATTAAAACGCCCAAAATAACAACAGATAACGCATCGTGGACCAACACATCAGATTTTACCAAAATAACTTAAAGGACCAGCAAAGAGGAGGTACAAGGTACCGGCATTCAGTTAACCCGTATCCACCAATCGAAAAATTATTAATAAATTAATCGGTACAAGATTATCCTGAAACCAAAGGCATAGTTGTAATAATTAAAAAAGCAAAAACAAAAAATGGACAGCAATCCAGCCACTACTATACAATGCATAAGTGTTAAAATTAAAAGAAATAAATAAATAAAGAAGTAAGTACCTGTGTCGTAACCGAATAAGAGACCACCGATACCAGCAATCACAGTCAATCCAACGACATAGGGATTACTGAAATATGACATTCTTCTCTCTGGGAACAAATCCAAGTACCCTGAACTTCCCGGTAACGATTCTATCGTCATCTTTTCTTCTTCTTCACACTCAACACTCAATTTCACTACGACTTATCAATCAAAGAGAGCCGAGAGATTGGAAGAAGAGAGAGATGAGAGTGCCAAAAGAACTGCTGTATTATAACTCGGTAGATTTCGATTCCGATTCCTCCCTAAAATCGAGGACTCTACAAAGCGAGAAACGGGAGAACAGAAAAGGAACAATTTTTTCCTTAATCAAGCAAACATATAAATCCGCGTGAGCAGGAGTTTCCCGAAATGGAGATACGAAAATGAAACTCCATAGACAACAGCTGGATTATAGCTTTCACGAATCTCTAAAAAATATTTTTCGCTCTCTTAAAATCGCCTGATTGGTTTCCGAGAAAATTAGACCGCGAAATCTTATCGAGAAAATTCCTTTTCAGCTTTAAGCTGTCCGTGAGGACTCGTCCGTGAAAAAGGGTCAATATATAGAGGCTGGACGATTTCCGATTTCCGATTTCCGAATTCGACATCAAAATTAATTAAAAATATTTTCTTTTCGGGATAAGATAAACTATCGGGGTAGGGTACATATCCTCCCTAACAAACCAATGAGATTCCAGCACCAGTATGAAAGTTGAAAGTTGACGGTATTATTAACCTATCATTATTCAGAATAACCATCAAAATAAACAGCTTTTGGATTATGAGTTTAATATTTTGTCGGAAGAGGTTGAAGGGGATTGGCACGTGAATATCACGCTTTCGTCTCTTTGAAAGTGAAGTCATACAGGTGCGAGCAACCTAGACAGATTAAGAGGGACTATTTGAATAAAAATGGGCTGCGGGATAGAAGGAAAAATAATACTAAAGCGGTTTAAATACTTGCTTGAAAATAAAACAATATTTAGAAGAAAGGTATATCTAAAAATAAAACATGTTCCTATTGTCTCCAAAAAAAATTTATATAAAAAAAATTATTATTTTAAATTTTGATCTCATAAAAAAATAAAATTTTACTTTCATTAAAATTTTGTCGCAACTCAAAAAAAATTTTAGATTTGTCTCTAACTATAATTATGTAAATCTAGTATATCTTATGTCTTATTGGTCCTTATTTGTCAAATATATTATATTTAACTTTTAAAGTTTCTCAAAATCTACGATAAATTCTAGCATGATTAAATTACATTTTCTATCTTTAACCATTCTTTATATATGACACAATATGTTCCTAAATATATTGGTATGAAATATAACATTTTTATTTAGTATCGGATAAATTTAAATTTCTTTAATTTTTCTTTAATTCTTTAATTAAATAGTTTATATCTATAGATTAAGATTTGCATATAGCAACATATGACTATCCAAATAATTACAAATGTTAAAATGTTTTGATTAAATTCTTTGTACGCGATTTTCTCTTATAATTCAATATTTTTCTATTACTCAATATTCTGATTAGAAATAAATTATATAGTTAATGTCTACTTTGTTGCATCCATACATGTTTGTTCTTTACTAGTAATTCAATCTATTAATGATATTTGAAAGTTATTTTCAAGGTGTCACTTGATCTTAACCAAGGATTTTCCAAACCAATACTAATTGAGAATAACATTACATTCTCTCTGATCACTTTAAAGTAATGAATCTTATATTAATCATTTAACTATCTTTATATAGTTCACGTTATATCAAATGACTACTAATTTAAATACCTTTAATTAGAATATATCATAAGTAATTCCAAAACATAGTAATATCTATATGAAGTAGTTTAAAAATCTTAAGTCAAATGACCATTTACATAATCATCAAAATAAGAATTTCTATAACTATACAAGTAATGTTTCATATAAAATTCTCATATCAGGTTAGTCGGTAAATTTGTTCTCTAATAAGTACCTACAAGTTTGTTCAGATATCTTCATACTTTATTCTATAAGATCATCGACTTCTTTAATAAGAGAGAAGCATAATGTATGTTGATCTTTCTCCTATATTATTACCTAATTTCAATATAACAATGACTTAGAATAATTTAAGAAAAATACATAAATGCAATCCTAATTTTATTTTCAATGTATATTTATCCCATGAACGTTAATTTATAGATCATTTAACTAAATAATTATAATGTTTTAAATAATTATATCATTGAAAAGTATAACTAACTAATTAATTATCGGCACAGCATAAATCACCACAAACATGAATCATGACCAAAATTGTAGGAGTCAGAAATAATAATATCACAATAAGTATCATATGGATTAACTTCTAACAATATGTTTTTTTTAGTATCTAAACAAACATGGCATGAAGGTATGGTCATTTATGGTTTATCCTAAAGACAAAAACATAATTGGTTGTCTTTCTCAAAAGATGTGAAATAGAATAGGAATCCTAGTGTTTGTGTGCCTGACAAGTAAGGCTGTAGCGAAGGAAAACAGAGTATTACCTTCCAAGAAGCTGTTAATTACGAGAGAGCCTCTCATTAGATTGTTTTAAAATTAGGCTTCAAATGATTAGTTTTGCCTAATATTACAATTTATTGAATAAAATCTACGTGGAAATTAATGTGAATGGAATCATTCAATTTGACATTCCATGTTAGCAAAGTTAACGCTAAATTATACTTATAATGAATTGAAATTTATAATACTTAAACAATAATTTATATATTATATATTAATATTATAAAATAAAATAATATCTAAAAAAGAAATAAAGATTTTTTTTACTTTTGTTAATACAATATGATCTGCTTAAACATTTATGTTAATTAGTTCCAAGAGTCCATGAATTGGAAATTACCAATTGTTTATAGAGTGTAAGATCGCATGCTCATGTGTAGGGGTGAGCATTCGGGTAATTCGGGCCGAAATTTAACTGTTCGAGTCCGGCTCGAATTACCCGAATCTTTTTCATCTTACCCGGCCTGAACCCGAACTTTTTCTTACCCGAACTTACCCGACCCGAATTATCCGAAATTTTGTTCGGCTTTACCCGAATTACCCGAAGTTGTTTTTTTTGATAATTTTTTTTAAAAAAACCCGAAATTTTGTATTTTTATAACCTAATTCGGGTAATTGGGCCGGCCCGAAATTTTTTGGAATTACCCGACCCCGGCTCGAAAATAATTCAGGTAATACCCGAATTACCCGAAATTTGAAATTTTTTTACCCAAATTAATTCGGGCCGGATTGGATAATCGAGCCGGCCTGAATAATGCTCACCTCAACTTGTGGGCAAACTTTGCAGCAGTATGGAGAGGTGTCTCATCGAAATAGTTCGTAATTTGTGGCAATCTTGAGTTGTTTTGGACCAAAACCCTTGCAGCTTCTAAGTTTCCTACAGCAGCTGCACTATGAAGGGGTGTGTTCCCAAATTTGTCTTTCACGTGGAGAGATTCACCAGACATCAACCTCACAAGCTTTTGAACAAAGTCCAAGGATAGACCAGTACCAACGGCAACATGGAGAGCAGTCATGGACGTTTCAGTGACAACGGCAATTATTGAATTGGGATCTTCCTCTAAAAAGTTCAAAGCGGTGGTCCAATCACCTTCAATAGCAGCTTTGTATAGTGGCAAGTAATAAAGATGTTTCGTAGTCTCTAGCTGCAACTCCTCCGTCATTATCGAGTGCTTACCTAATATCAGCACGAACAAGAGACAGACACAAAGATCAAACCTTTTAAGAAAAAGATTTTCCAGCAGTCAGATATTTTCTACGCTAAAAGAAGCCAAATTTAAGAAGAAAACTAGTTAGAGTAGCTCACCGGTATTTTTAGAGGCTTCCCTTCCTCTATGGTGATTAGTTGAAGTATCATCATCATGAGTAGTAGTAGATTGCATGAGTTCTTTCTCCGAGCTTCCTTCAGCGTCACGAGAATGGCCGTCCATTCCCATTTTCGTTACTTTGAAGGGCCAAAAATGGCTCTAAGCTCTTAAAGCTGGAAGTGTATGATGCAGTTTCAGAGTCCCAGCGGTGCTCTACTTATAAAGCTAGCGTAGAGCAGATGAAAGTAGGTTCCATCTTGCAGAAAACTCAGCTTGGTCTTAAATCAAGAAGATGACGTCTTGGTATATCACATTGATGACGTTTAGATACACATAAAACCAGTACATGATAATCCAAACCCAGTTCTACCAATTTTCAAGTCAAAAGTCAGAAATTTTAAATAATTTTGAATAAATATAAATATTTAGAAATAAATAAGATTATTCGTACGATTTTTTATTTGATCGATTCTCGAAAATTTTCACTTTTTAATTATAAAAAGTAACTAATAATAAATAAAGTCTGAATATGAAAATATAAGTTTAATCTCATAACAAGTTTGCCGAACAAAATGATTTGAAGAGAAATAGGCATGGATCTTCTCTTTTTAACCAGTTACTATGTTATGTCCTGACCTTTCATTTATTGGTATGGGATCTTCTGTTGCTTTCTGTGAGCAATTTACTCTTCATTTTGACAGGCTTAAAGAGTTTTCTCTTCTCCAAAAGTTCTGAATTTTTTTTAAATAGGGTGTACATAATTTATAAAGGTGTCTTCTATGATTGAGAACTACCTAAAAGGCTAAAACACCGGGGGGAAAAAAAAAGAGGTCTGAAACTTTGAATCAATTTAAGAAGAACAACCTGTCAATTAGTCAATACCAAGTTGGCTCCAGTCCCCTAGTAGTTCGTAGGTTCAGACGACAAGATACACATCTGTCGGCTCATATTCCCAACGAACATGTCAGTAAACTAAAGGGAGAGTTACTACATTCCTGCAATTTTATTTTTCTTAGATCGAAGTATTATGCATCTACAGAGTTGGTGGATGGATCTTAACAATTTAAATTAATCAACTTGGAAAAGACTCTTGAGTAATGAAGACAAAAAAGATTAATGTCAAGTAAACCGATTCTTAATCAATTAACTTGACCAAGACTTTGAAGAATGTATAAAAGAAAAAGAAAAAAGCCAAAGGCTGTGACGAAGTCAGGAATTTAAGATAAGAGGGTTTAAATAAAATATAGATTTTATAAAAAAATTTATATCAAAACTAAATAAAAAAATAAAGTTTTATTAAGAATATAAAATAGTTAAAATTACAATGATCCTCACCTACTTTTCATAACAAGATCATTGTCAATATTTACGAATACATTTCTTTCAATGTAACACATTAAACAATCATTCAACAGGTCTTCTCTCATTTTGTTACGAAGTGAACTCTTGATAATTTTCATTGCGCAGAAAGCTCTTTCCACTGTCGCTGTAGCAACTAGTAAAAGTAATGACAATTTGACTAACAAATAAACCAAAGGAAATACATGATACTTTCTTGTAGCCACCATTCTCTTATAGCAAGGTCTCCAATTCCACTCAATTCAAAGAAATTCTTATCCATACGTACATCAATGATAAAATTCTCAACTTGATATTCAAGTTTAATTAAAGTAATAGGAGGAAACTCTGATGGATAGAATTTTGCAAGTTCAATCAATTTGTCCATGTCAAATGCAGAAAAGGAGTCTTTAGGATCAAGACATGCCATACATAAAAGCAAACTTGTATTGACTTCATCAAATCGATTGTTAAG
>JANIJF010000005.1:11568963-11579699 GCA_024520955.1 Erythroxylum bequaertii
AAAAAACATTCTAAGATATGTAGCTTCGATCACGCAGGTAGTTGTTGGCCTTCGACTCTTATGAATATGTATGTACCTAACTAAATACTAAATGGCTTAGCATACGGTTCTTGTCCTGTGTCAAATGTATATTTGCGTATTTCATCCCCCTTCCTGGTAGGTTTTGGCTCTCTTGCCGTTTTAACATTTTCTTTGTCTGTTTATTTGAGACTTACATGATCATATTCCGTTTGGAAAGTTTCGGGGTTGCGGTGTTGATAAGCTAAGCAGAGCTACCCTTCGTTTTCTCAAAAGTTTATTATATTGCAGTACGTTTCTTTCAGTCGTTGGTAGTTTTCATTGCATTCATCTATCTAATGTAACAGTGTCGTTAGTGAAAACAAGGACTGAAGCACCTGAGACTCAGAGAGATATAGCTTTGTCGGAAGTGCAACGTGTGTAACCTTGACACCTGATGAAGAATATGTCTGAGAAAAGAAGTCATAAGCTTCCTAGATCAACGCTAGCCACTGGGCGGTTAGGAAAAGAGTTCATTCAATCAAAAAAGATTCGTCAAGTTGGCAATAGCAGAAAGAAGGCTGCTTCCATTTATCCCCTGTCAATGGTGGAAGAGGACGCTGAACTTGAAAAACAGATTAATGAAGGAAGTTGGTCTGATGAAAAAGATTGCATGTGGTTATCTTCTTCAGATTGTTCCTCTACTTCTTCATTCTTTCAAGAGTATGGCTTGTCTACTTCATTCCATCTCTCTGTTGACAAATGGTTGATTTCCTGGTTATCAACATTGGCAGATTCTTATCTTCATTTAGATAAAGCAAGTACTGTCCTTCAAGACGACTCAATATTAGCTCCTGTAAAGGAAGCATCTTTGTCCCCCGAAAGAACGTGTCTCATTTCACAGGACGAAATTTCGGCTGCTAGAAGTTGTGAGAGCTCTGTGTCTTTTAGTGAGCAGGATTCTGAGGAGATAAAAACTTCCGAGAGCCGTTTAACAAGTGAAAATGACAACTCTTCTTCTTCTTCTTCTTCTTCTTCTTCTTCTTCACATCTATCAGATACAGAAAGAAGTTTTTCAATGTCTTTAGTGAATCTAGATGATGAAGATTCCGAGTGGACTTCAGATGAAGAACTGGACTTGGGGTACTTTAAGTTTGGTTTTCCTAGCCCTTGCAACAAAGAAAGTTGGTATTCAGATGTACTACCACCCAGTTCTAAACTTCCAAAACCGTTCTCTGAAGTGAAAGATAACCATCCGCCACTTGAAGCAACTTCAGTAGGAGCTGCAGATTTTGAAGACTTCAATAACGATGAACCTCTTTTTTGGCCTTTTGAACAGAGAGCAGAGTGGAACTCCAAAAATTCCTGGCAACCTTTTTCCATGTCTCCTCTTAGAGAAACAATTAAGCTTAAAAATCCCCCAGGAATCTCTTGGACGCATGCCAGATCGTGATCCTGTGGCACAAAAAGGGAGCTTAAAGAGACTTGCGGAAGAAGAAATGTTGTTCAGCTCCGGTCTGGCAGATCGAAAGATACGAAGAACCAACCATCAGGGCATGAAAAGCATCAGCTCTCAACCAAACTAAAGCCTTTCGACATGAAAGATGCAGCAGAGTAGGAAAGGAAGCTGCATTACTATCAAACTATGACTATGAGTTCAGATTTTTCAGAGGATAATTTTGTATTCTTTAGGCCTGGTGAGTTTGATGTGCACGAGATATGTGATCAAGAACATAGTGAAGATCCACTTCTTACTGAATGATGATACCTCACATACTCCAAGCATTTTTTGTTTATTCAGTAGGCAATCATAAAATGAGAATTGAAAACTTAAGAATAGTCATTAGCCACTTACTGAAGTCTCTTGGAAATTTTGTTAAGTACCATTACATTGTAGCTTTTCTTCTAATATCATTGTAAGTACTAAATGTGAAATTGTTTAAATTTCACCTGTATCCGTCCAGATTTTTACAAATATTATTTGAAACAACTCCATAAATTTAGTAGTAGGACCGTAGATTGTAGATCTTTTTAGGAGGCCTCAATGACCCTAGATCGAATATATCTAATTTCAAAAAATGTAATGGCTAGCTGTTCAGGTAGTATAAGTTGACGTATGGGTATTCATTTAACCTTACCTCGCTAGATATAAGTGCTTTTTTTGCAATGATGATTTTAGAAGTAATTGATAGACACAAACACCAAAATCTCCCGCAATTATTGATAGATACATGTTAATGAAGAAAAAAGGAGTCACTTAAACATGCAGTCATCAAAAATAAATCAAGGATTTGTTTTAAGAAAAAGGGTTATATAGTCATCAACTCCAAGTATATAGCCGGATCTCACTCAAACATCTCAATGCTCATGCTTGTCCTCCTTAGGCTTAGGGATGTCTTTTGCGTTTGATTCAAGTTCCTTGGGCGATGCCTTCTTTGAAGCACTGAAACAAGTGCATCATCAAAACTAACAGAATCTCTCAACGTTGGAAAGTAGATTAGTTATAACCAATCAAACTAAAAGAAATGCGATTTGAGTTGGTTCCACCACAGTAAATAAATAACAAGATGTCTTCTTCTGGTTGAGTATGTATGCATTCGTATGGAAAAAAAAAATCCCTAAAATCATCTTCGATGTAGTTTGGAACTAATATGATACAGAAACATCATAATCAGCTAACTTGACATGCCCTAAATCAGCTATTCAACATCATCATTCACATAATCAAGAATTCATAAGCAGACTTGTTCAGTGCTAAACACTCTTGTCAAACCAGAAGATGGGTTCAGATAAAAAACAAACACTCGTTAGTTTTCACAATACTTATCATATAAAATCCAAGAAAAAAATCTAAAAATCCTCCTTTTTTTTCAAATTGAATTCATGAACAAGGCAATAATCTCAGGGAATAGGATCATCTCTTGAAGTAGAGAGGAATAAGACCAAATAATTCATAAAAATAGAAATGAAACGAATTTTCCAGGAAAAAGCGAGAGGAAACTTCAAGTTTGGAAACAATTACTTGGCTGAGGCAGCAGATTCTTGTTCCAACCATTCGCGAATAACCTTAACATTGCGCCTGAAAATGGAGGCAGATTGCTTGACATCGCTCCTCAACAGAAGGACGACGGCGCTAACTCCGGCCACCGTCAGTATAAAATTCGTCAATGCCATCACTCCTAAAACCCCAGGCTTTAGCTTAATAAAAGAATGCTGAATGCTGTATGTAGAATGATATACATATGGTAATGGGCCTCTGGTGTTATGTCCATATGATTTTGGGCTGAGAATGAACAAGCCCTTTAAATTTAAGGGTTCATTCAACAATATTCGACAAAAATTCAAATTGCATTCATTGAAAAACGATTACAATTTAGCCAGGCCTAGCCCGAAGCCCGATCTAATCAAGGATTGTTCAGTCGGAGGGCAACCTCGACAATGCTAAGAGCGGCCAAAGCCTAGGCCCTAGGTAAGTTGAGGCAGCCTGACCCGACTCCAAATGTCATCCTTAATTATTATTTAATTATGCAACTATACTAAAAAATTATTTTAAATTATGATAATTCACACATACGGAGTTTCATTGTGAAGTTTGAACTTCTATAAGTTGTATTCCTTATTCTTAATATTTCCAAGTAAAGTTATTTAATTGACTTTACATGATGCTTCAAAAATTATATCAATGTGTGTATACCTTTCCAAAGTAGATATGAGAAAAGAGATATATCTATACTTCGTGACAGCATGTGAACTTAGATAGGAGGCTTTGCATACAACATAGGCGTCTGCACCGCCGTTTGCGCAGAACTATGGGAGGTATTTATCGAATTGCAACTTGCATGGGATCTTGGCTACCGGCAAGTAGAATTACATGTGAACTCCCTGATAGTTATTAACATATTATCCTCCTCGTATGATCAGCTACTTCCGTATAATTCTCTCCTACTAGGAATCCAACATCTAGTTGCTAGAGACTGGATTGTGAAAGCTAGACATGTGTATTGCGAGACTAATCGAGTTGCGGATTGGTTAGCTACTTATGCCACTTCTCTAGAACTTGGCATTCATATATTTCAAAACTCACCTGTGAGTTGTCTATCTATCCTCCTAGAGGACATTTCGGGAGTGTCTCTTTCCAGCTTAGCTAGTTAAGATTTCCTGTGTCTCCCTTATAATAAAAAAAGAAGAAGGAAGTGACACGTGCCATGTTTCAATTTTTAAATGAAAATATAAATTTTCATATCTAATTTACTTTCATTTAATTTTACTCGTACATTTAAGTAAGAAGGTATGAGAAAATCATAATAAGAGATTGTAAAAAAACAAAGGAAGACCTAAAAATGGGAGGTGGTAAAAAATAATATGACAATGTTGAAACTTATCAAGGACATGATCTACAATAAAAAATTTTAGCGTACCAAGATTAGGATAAAGGATCTCTCGTAAAAAAATTCTTGTAGTTCTCATAAGTTTTTTTTTTCACTTTTTTCTCTTGTAGTTAACCTAAATTTGTAAATAAGTAGTACTTACCTCTTAAGAATTTCGCCTTAGCCTTTTTTTTTCTCCCGACCTAGCTTGATTTAGTAGTAGTAATTATTATCATCATCATTATCTTTTCTCTCTCTCCCTCCCTCTCTCTCACTTTCATATGGGTCATTTGTAAACAATTTTTTTTACTAATTAAGGCTAAGGTTACATATTACCGAATTTTTCCAAATCTTACGTACCAATAATAGGGATGACAATAAATCAAACCTATATTTTATTTTTGTAAAAAATAAAAATCAAAACAAAATTATTTTTTGACAAAACGGTCTCACATCTTTCGACCTTTTTGTCATCCCTAATCAGTAAAAATCTTACGATTATTATCGTTGTAGTTGTTGTTTCATTTAATTTTAATACAAATGTCTCATTTGTAATAACATTATATATATATAGAGAGAGAGAGATGTGTATGTATAAGTCGTTTAACTCTTTTTTTTTTTTTTGAGGGAATAAGTCGTTTAACTCTTTTAATAAATATAACTAAGGCTTAGGATACTAAAGTAGGTGACAACTAGCCTCATTTTAAAGTTAATGATATGATCCAACCAAATAATGACAAATCCACCGTCCGAATCAACACATGTTTTTCCATTTGCATCTTCATCATTTGCCAAGAATATATAGGGGAAAAAAAAAGTTCCTTTCCTTAATTTCTACAAAAAAGTCAATTATCGCTGCCAAGGATACGACTTTTAAGGGTTCTGATTCCAAATCCAAATGCAACGCGTGACAGTAACGTAATATTATTTAGCATATTCTTACTATTTATTATAATAAAGACCGCACGTGGCATCCGCGTGGGCCAAGTTGACGGATACTCCGTTCTACACGGCGGCGTCACTTAAACCCGAATTTTCATTTTACAGCTCGCCAGGATTCATATAAATTCGAAATCCCAAAATTACCCTCCTCCCATCCCAACATTACCATACTTGCCACTTTAGGCTTTTGTTTTTATTGAGGTAATTACTATTAGAATCCCTTGTATAATCTTAACTTTAAGTTATGTTTAGCTAGGGTTTGAAACGGAAAGAAATATCATTTCATCGTTTAAGAGAAAAGTTTGATATTTTATTTTATTCTTTTTTAAGCAATAAAAATAAGAGATTTTTAAAAATTTAGGATGAAATATAAAATAATAAATAACATTTTATTATATTATATTATAAACTTTTTTTTTAATAATATTTCATTACGTTATGTTGTGAATCTTTTCATTCGTCTCAAATAATAATTTTCTAGTATTAAATTAAGATAACTAATTTGGAAACAACAAACTTTTTCGGAGCTTAGAAATTAAGCAGTGCTGAGGGTATTTTTGTTTCTGGAAAAAAAGAGAGAAGAAAATATAGATGATTGCGTAATAATGGGAAGGAGCAAAGGGTAAAGTGGGGAATGGGCATATTTCCCACAAGCTCTGTGTCGGAAGCTTCTCCGTGGTCTCGCTTGTTTTGGGAACTGGTAAATTTGATTCCTTTTGACTTTTTAATGGGAACGATCTATTTTCCCATGAATTTGCACACACTATTTTAGCCTTTCTTTTGGTTTTCAATAAAACAAGTGCTCAAGATCAACGTTCGATTCAGACAATCCTCACCAATAGTTCTCATCTTTTTCGGTTCTTTGAGGTTAGGAATTCGTTCGGTTCTGAATTTACTTAAAGACTGGGTTTTTGTTCATGCCAATTAATGTTTGTGTTTTTTCATGTTAATTAAGTCTTTAAAGGGTTTTGTGATTCTGGGTTTATCAAAATTACTTATTTTTAGTATGCTGTCATGTTATTCTCATCTGTTCTTTGCTTCCACTGTTACTTATTCCAATTTGGTTAGGTTTCTTGTGTGTTAATTGGCTGTTTTGGACGACTTTATCATCTGGGGTCTGTAATTCTTCTGTTTTGCCTACCTTGGATTATTAAAGGGTTGATGGTGTTGTTATTTTGCAGGTTAAGATGCGTGCCCCATCATTGCTTTCACAGTGCTGGCCTGGTTTGGTGCCTAGTGATCGGGGCAGTCACAGTATCTCCACTGTTTCAGAAAGAGATTCGCATCTTCCTTCGCCAGCTGTGGAGATTCTCCCTTCAAAAGTATATCACTGCGGTTGGCTTGATTCTGTTATTATATCACCTGCAGGGGAAATTTCTGTTATTGCTCACATCATGACTATGCTTGCGCAGATGGCTCATCCTTATAGGTATGCTGGGGAAAATGTGGATTTGCAAGGTTTCCATGTGTTCAAGGTATCTAAGAAATCCTTTCTCCAGTGGCTTGGATCAGTTGGCTGTTCAACAAATTTTCGGACAAGAGGGTTATACAGGACTTGCATTAATTACTTGTGATGAAACATTTGCTTTATGGGGTCTGATGCATGAACCTCTAACCGTCAGCTTTATTTTCTATATCCTATCCCCCACTTTTTGTTGTTAGTATGTTATCCCTCATTTGCTTGATGCTTTATTCAAACCTCTTTCAGGGAATAGTTAGTGTTGCTGATATCTTTGGATTCACTGGTTCTGAAGTGATGTCAGCTAAACCTGATGGTTAGTATGTGAGATTTAGGAAACATATAAAGCTATACTTTTCTTATTAAAGTACACTTCATTGGCAGATCGTGTTGTGCAGTAAGAAATGACTATTTTAATGTACTTAACTGAATTGAAAGCTGAAAACCATCATTATCTTGTGTTGCAGGGTCTCTGAAGTCTTCGGATAGCTCCATTGATCTTGTTAGTATTCTTAGGCATGAAATTCGTGATGGGCAGTTAAGCTTTAGAGGCAAGAGGGTGCTCGAGGTAATTAATGGGAAATAATATCTACTGACACCATTTGGAACTTTACCTCAATGCATAGACCATGTATGCACATATTATTTATATGATTATGCAACAGCGTGCCATGTGATGCAGCCATCTTGTTGGACAATGATCCATTGAACAAACTATAAGATTAGACCTACTAAATCTCAGTATTCTTATGGTGGATTCTAGTGGTGAAAAGTAATGTCTGTTACTAGTTCCGATCACCAGTGTCCTTTTTTGTTCTGAGCTCTGTGTAAACATTGCATTGGTCAACTCTTTCCTTCACACTATTTAGTTTTATTTGTAAGATAAAGAACTTAGCACTACGGTGAGAGTTAGTGGGCTAAGGATAGTAAATAGTAGCAGAACTCAGGCTGGGATAATGAGATTAAACTTGGAACATACATGGGACTGTGAGGTTTTGGCCCCAAAAATATCAAAAAGAAGCATAAGATGACTGATTTTGAATTCTTTAGTAGCTGTATAAGAATTTGTGCTCGTAAAGTGGCGTCTTAATTTTAGTATTGATAAAAAAGACACTTGTTCTTATCCATTGGATATTATAGGCTACTTGCTAGGCACATAATATCTAGATACAACATGTTATGGAAACTAAAAAGGATAGATATATCAAATGTAACTGATAAGCCGGCTCATCAGATGATTTGCCCTTGTTTACTTAGTTTGCGGCTTAAAGTTTCTGATCAGACCATTCATTTAAAGTAGAAAAAGTAATGATGAAGCCTGTCCTTTTTTGTTTTCATTTGATGCTAGGCAGTCAAGAAATCTTTCATCTTCCTTTGTCGTAATCAAACGAAACCAACTCTGGTTTTTAGAAAATTAATGAATCCCTGCTTATTGTTTTGGCACTTGGTCTTTGTACTCGGTGATTCTTGCAGCTTGGCTGTAGCTATGGGATTTCGGGGATATTCGCTTGCCTGAAGGTAATTGCCACTCGACCATTCTTTGCATTCCAATCAATGTCTTGTTACTTTTTAATTCCTAGTGTCGATTTATGTTAATATTGTCTTCGACTGTTTTTAGTATTTTATGCTCTGGATGTGTTTCCCCTTTATCTTCACCATTTCAAAAGTAAGATGAATTGGGCCTTAGATATGCGTTGTTGGCATGAGGCATTTGTATGCCAAGTATAGATATGTACTAACTGGTTGAAATCTGAACTAAAGAGCTAACAAAAACTGCCCATATGCTTCTTACTCCAATGCCCCGTATAAGTTCTTGAAGGTTGTGATTTTAAGCTGTTTTATTGAAGTGGAAAATTTTCCTCCAAACTAGCCATTATATGAATGTGGTCTGCTGCTTGGTTGGGGGAAAAAAAAAAAGCTCTAATTTTGGAGAATGTTTTTTCTGGTTTTCTGAGACAACTAGTTTCATACCTGTAAGGGATTAATCTCTGTGAAACATACAGTAGTGAAAAATCAGACACACAAGAGACTCCAAGTAAAAAACCTGCAATCTAGTCTCAACGTTTGTAGCTAAGGATTTGGAGAATGCCTTATTGGCATGAATTCATTGAAGCTAACGAGTTGATTCACAGGGAGCTTCTACAGTGCACTTTCAGGACCCCAGTGCAGAAACTATAAGGTGCACAACTATTCCAAATGTCCTCGCTAATCTTGAGCAAGCTCGGGACCGACAGAGCCAACAGCCAGAGAGCCCTCTGACTCCATCAAGATATACACTGTCGCCATCTGTACACTTCTATGCTGGAGACTGGGAAGAACTCCCCACAGTTTTGTCTATTGTGAGGAACGAGTCATCTGAAGTGACGCCAGGGATGAGTCTGAGCTTCTCTGAGGAGGATTTCATGGATGGATGCAGTAGCCAAGATGGTAGCATTATAGGTCAGGAACCACCTTCAAGACGTTCTCGGAAGCTTTCAGGAAGTCGGGCATGGGAAAGAGCTAATGAAACAGATCAAGGAGGTGGTTATGATGTGATTTTGATTACAGACATCCCATATTCCCTGACCTCTTTGAAGAAGCTTTATTCCCTTATAAAAAAGGTCAGTTTGTTTATTGATTTCTTCCGATCTAATTTATCCCAATTGCGTAAACAACCATGTCTCTTTGCCTGTAAACTTACATTTGTCCCTTTTGCTCTGGTTTATCAGTGTTTGAGGCCACCTTATGGTGTATTATACTTGGCAACGAAGAGACATTACGTAGGTTTCAGTAATGGTGCTCGGCATTTGAAAAGTCTGGTTGACGAAGAGGGCATTTTTGGAGCCCATCTAGTAAAGGAGATGACAGATAGAGACATTTGGAAGTTCTTTTTCAAGTGAGCCTATTTCAGAACTTCCAAGAAGTAGATCTAAAGAGGACACAAATTTTCGTATATATTTTAACGCTCTAAATATCGATGGTATGTTATATAGATCACAAATACCATGATTCTTTCCTTTGTTTGAAACAACAGAATCAAAGTTTGGAGTTTTAACTAGTTGGCTTCTACTTTTGCTTCATCATCTTGTAATCAACACCCAATATTCCATGTTCTTTCTCCTCCCTTGTCAAATTCTTCAAATTATTTCTTGTACATCAGAGCACAATCATCTCTAATTTCAGTTATGACATCATATCAATTTCATCTTTTTTTTTCTTTTTCTATAAAGCTTGGAATTCCACATTGTAATGTCATCTCAACATTTTAATTAATGTTTGAATGAGTCTTGCCCATTCTGCTTGGCGGAGCAACTGTATAAGATGTCTGAAACAATTTCCAGGAGCAAATTCTGCATCCAATATGGGATACTATCACTCTGTCCAAACCTCCAGAGTCGCATTGCTTTTAGTTACAGGTTTCTCATCTAGAAGTTTATGATCAGATATAATGAGCCAAGTAGGCAAATAGGGGCATCCCTCTAGATAGAGAAAGCATGGAAGTAGAGAAAATAATGAAGATTGTAATGTTGGTCCCTGTTAACATCCTACCTCAGCCAGTGTCTAAGAAATATGTTAAATCGAGTTGAGGCTCACTTTAGGATTGAGCAGGTGCTCATATGCGTGCCATACATGGGTAATCCAACAAAGCGAAAAGGAGTCTAAAAAAATAGCTACTAACGTTCAAAGGCCTCCTTCGAGGATACTAAACTTTCTTCTTCCATTGTTACTTTTCATACAGAAATCTAATAAATGCACAAAAAAGAAGGCAAAGGACACGAGAGTTTAGAGTAACCACAATAAGCTTACAAATGGCTCTGCCTGTTTCGATCTTCTATTAAACGTCTGAACACCATTTTCCCACAATGTATCAAGGTCAAGACGGCCATACAATACAAGAGAGGAATTGCAACCATACAGCCTCCAGATGCAAAATTTACCAGTGTCTAATAAGAATAAGAGAATTTTATCAGTACCAACCAAAGCAGCAATTA
>JANIJF010000005.1:11718385-11734013 GCA_024520955.1 Erythroxylum bequaertii
TGACAATGCATATAAAATATACTTGCCAAGTGCGTATAATGTTAGTGCTATTTTTAATGTTTCTGACTTATCTTCTGTTGACTTTGATTTAGATTCAAGGACAAATCCTTTTGAAGAGGGAGAAGATGATGTGAGCATGACCGTGGGACATTGTAAGTGAAATAACACCAAAAATGAGCTAGTAATGCCAGAGGGACCAATAACAAGATCAAGAGCTAAGAAGTTCAAATAAGCGCTTCAATCCTACATGGGTCGAATTGTAGATGGCATCGAATCTCAAGAGACAATGAGGGCTAATGATAAGATAACTAATCAAGTTGGGAAGAATGAGCAAAAAGACTTTCTTTCTTATTTAATTAATTATTTTACATTAGAAACATAACTTTCGACAACCCATTACTTGTGTCTTAGGCTTATTTAAAACTTTTAGGTTCAATTGGTTATATTTTAGAAATATTAGTTTGGGCTTTAAATTATTTTGGTGGGAGGCCCATGTTTAAAGGCCTTTTATGTAGTTAGGGTTTCTTTCTTTTCAAGGTTTATAAATACATCATAATAAACATTGTTTAGGGTTAGATTGGATGAATAATGATTTCTTAAAGGAAGATGTCTTGTCTTCTTCTATTGCATCAAGAATATAATTCTTATCAAGGTAAACATTCGCGGCGAATTTCTATTCTTGTTTTCAAATCGACTTTATTATATGTGTTTCCTTTCATATAATTAATTGAGGGTTCATTAGTATTAGAGATTTCTTCTTGTTCATGTTCTATCCAAAGTGTGTGTTTAAGGGGTTTCGAGTTATTTAACCTTGAGGTTCCGCATCAAGCGTAGTCTAAATTTGAATAACCAATCATTTTTAGGTGATCGATTTTCTGTATGTGAGCATGTAATCCTTAGTACCTTGTAAATACCTAAGTACTTTCTTTATAACTTTCCAGTGGCTCATTTCGGGATTACTTTGATATCGACCTAACATTCTAACAATAAAACTGATATCCGATCGAGTACAGATCTGAATATCCACCAAACTCCCAAATACAAATGTAGAGGGAATAGATTCCATATCCTTTCTTTCCAAATCATTCTTGGGACATTGCATTTCATTAAATTTATCCCCTTTTTGAATTAGAACTACCCTTACTGAGACAACTCTAACAATTCTTGTGTCCTGTCACGGAATATTTCTATTCCAATCACATATGATGCCTCACTCATGTCTTTCATTTCAAAGTTATTAGAGAGAAATTTTTTACATCATATAACAAGCCCAAATCATTAGCAGCCAAGAGAATATCGTCAAAATACAATACCAAAATAGTGAATTTTCTCCACTGATCTTTATATAGATACACTTATCAACAATATTCTCTACAAGATCATATGAGGTAATGGTATTATTGAACTTAAGATACCACTGTCAGGAAGCTTATTTCAAATCATATATTGATTTCTTTAATTTACACACCATATTTTCCTTTTCTGTAGTCACAAAACCTTCTGGTTGCTTTATATAAACTTCTTATTCTAAGTCATCATTCAGAAAAAGTGGTCTTTACACCCATTTGGTGAACCTCGAAATCATAATGAACAACCAATGATATAACAATTCTTAAAGAGTCCTTCGAAACTAGAGAGAAGGTCTCTTTAAAGTGAATGTCATCCTTTTGAGTATAACCTTTGGCTACAAGTCCGGTTTTGTACCTTTCAGTATTACCTTTTAAGTCCATTTTGGTCTTAAAGACCCATTTGTAACCTACTTGCTTTAAGCCTTCAGGAACTCAACTAGTTCCCAGACTTGATTATCATTCATAGATTTTAACTTTTCTTTCATAACATTGAGCCACATTTCAGAATTGTTACATTTTATGACTTCTTAAAATAAAACTGGATCCTTATCAATGCTTATGTCACACTCGTACTTAAGTGAATACACCACATAATCATCTGATATAGCTGGTATTTTCTCCTTTATAGACCTTCCCAATATTATTTTTTGTGATATCACTTGATCATTTGTGACTTGCACATTATTTATTGGTTCATTATTAACATTCTCTTCTTATGAGTTTGGAATATTAACTTGTTGCTCCAGTATGTTGCGTGATTGTTATATAACAAAAGGAACAACAACTTGATAAGTGACATTGGGTGAAGGATTTTCAACCTAATTCTCTTGATTTTTCCATTTTCAATGAACTTAGCATTACCAGACTCAACTATTCTTTTTACCATAGTTAGGACAATAAAATATGTACCCTTTGATGAAGTAATCACTAATGGTTCTTACATCAACTTGCTTTTATGAGGATTATAAATCTTTATTTCTGCTGAACAATACTAAACATGCAAAGGCCTCAAGCTTGGTTTCCTATCTGTTCACTATTCATAAGGTGTTATAGGAATTACTTTCCTAGGAGCCTTATTAAGTATATATGCAGATGTCTTTAATGTATACATTCAAAAAGATAAAGCTACATTAATGTAACTTAACATACTCCTAACTATATCCATAAGAGTACGATTCTGCCTGTTAGCTACACCATTCTGTTGTGGTGTATCAAGCATTGTATACTATTCATAAATGCCCCAACTTTATAGAACTTTTGCAAATGGACTTGGACACTGTCCATTCTCATCATAATTACCATAATATTTACCACCTTTATAAAACCTTACTACTTTCACGTTTCTATCTAGCCACCTTTCTACCTCATCAATGAACACCTCAACAATGTCCACTGATTGAAACTTTTTATGTAACAAATAGAGATAATAATAACATGAATAGTCATCAACAAAGGTGATAAAATACTTTTCACCGCCCCAAGATGGGATATGAAAAAGACCATATATATCAGTGTGTATTGATTCAATTAACTCAGTACTTCCTGTGGTTAAATTCTTAGATATGTGTTTGGTTTGCTTGCCTTTGCAATCCACACACATATCCCAACTAGTAAAATCTAGTTGAGGTAAGATTTTACTTTTTACTAACCCCATCACCTTTTCTCTAGATATATGACATAACTTTTGATAATATTGTGTTCAAAATGAAACAAAAATTCAGAATAATTAACATCAAAGTTAAAATGATATAAACCATCCATTAATGTACCAGAACTATAATAGTATTGTCATTTATAAAGAAAAAGCACCGCTTCCAACATTGTAATTAAAGCCTATCTTATTCAACTTGCTAATTGAAACTAAATTTCTAGCACATCTAGGAACATAAAGATACTTTTAAGATCTGGACTACAACCAGTATCTAAGACCAATGTGTACGCCCCAATTTCTTCTATTTGTGCCTTCATTCTGTTACTCATATACAAGAACTCTTCAACTCTATTTATGGTTTGTATTGAATGGAATCCTTACATAACATGTGACATAAGCAATTGTACCTGAATCTAACCACCAGGCATTATTGGGCACCTTAATAAGATTTGATTCAAAACATACTGAAACATAGTACTTACTTTTCTTTTCAAACCAAGCCTTTCTTTTAGGTAATCTTTCTTAAGATGACCAGCTTTCTTGCAGAAGAAATAACGCTGCTCTTTATGGATTTCGCCCTCATTAACCTTCATTGAGTCTTTTTCCTTCTTGTTGTTCTTCTTTCTTGGTGCACCAATATGATCTTGATTTCTTGAAAGTTCCATTTCTCCTTAAGAGTTTTATAATTTACTTGGAACTGACCAAAATCAGGAGGAAGTGAATTGACGATAAACTATACTAGCAAAGAATCACTCACATCCATACCCATTGATTTCAACTTTACAACCAAATTTGACATACCTATTACATGATCATGGACAGGCCGAGATCAATTAAACTTCTTGTTTGTCAATTCACTCATCAAGCTTCCTATAATAGACTTGTCAGCTATGTCTGATTATGAGTACTCCTTGATTTTCATCACGAATTCTTTTTCATTGTCCATATTAGGCATTGATGACTTATCATTTTCAACCATTATCAATCGCATCAAGTTTAGACTTAGCCTATTAGATTTTTGCTAAGCCTCAAAATATGTCTTTTCGGCTTATATACTAGTCTTAGTAATGGTTGCAAGCTTCTCATTAACTAATGTCAGTTCCATATCTATAATACCCAACTGAAATTGTAATTGCTCAGACTAATCGGCAAAATTTTTCCCATTAAACTTTATCAGACTGTTACCTATAGCTTACAAATTATTAGAAGCTACAATCATAAAACAAACACACACATTAATGTTTTGAGTACAATTAATGGATTCAAAAATTGTATATATATATATATACCTTTGGGTGATACTTAAATACATATATCCTTAATTCATAATGATGCTAACAACATATATATACACACTTTAATAGACAGTCAATAATATACAAGCTAGTATGCATGTTATCTTTGGATATTCAAACATAATCACCAAGTATGTCGATAAGTCTCTTTAATATTATTAATTATAAGCAATATAATGATCCACCTTTGGTGAGCTCCTAGCATTATAATTGACAACCCCAATAGTTGAGTTCATCCTTTATGTCATTTATTAGCATCATATAACATGAATAATTGAAAGAATGCATAATTAAATGTCTACAATATCTTTTCAAGTAAGGTCAGTTTAGTGAATAACAAACTTTCAATACAGTAAACTTTTTATTAAGTATAAATAAATTTGAGAATTTAACTATTATGTTGAAAAATCATACTGTAAAGTCTAAAAACTTTTAAGGACTAAATTGTAATTTTTGTTACCACATTCTAATGGTCCAAAAACTATAAGGACGATTTCCAAAACGAAAATCACGATTTCCAGCAAACTTCAACCCCAGACAACTTATACTTTTCAACCAAAATTGGAATTAACTTTTAGGCAAAATAACTCAATTCCAAATATTTCACCAATAATATAATCTCAATATAGTGAATTATTTAACAATGAACCATTCATGATTATTACCTGTAAGATTTATTCTTGATTCAAGAATGTCGTAATATTCAAAGTAGAACTCTTATTACCGATGTTGTGGATTTGTACCAGAACTAAAACTGAATGACGTAGAAGTTAAAAGAGGAAGAGGCTAATAATAGAACTCGCATCATTTCATGAAGCATTGGCGTACGTACGAAAGCCCCCACCAATTCTTCACGGGCCATTTGGCAGTAGACATTTGCAAATATAGGTTACGACCCATTTGGTAGCAGACCAAAAACAATATTAATAGCTACCATGAATCTTAAGATTAATTTTAATGTAAATCAAGGTGTCATAATCTTGCTCTGATCTCACACGTAAACCGAAACTATAATATTGTAAACAATATTCTAGGTTTAAAATTACCTCAAGATCATTTATAATACAATTGATTCAACTCATTCAATTAGGATTCATACTATAAAAAAAAGAAAGAAAGAAAAACCAACCTTAGTTCACGTATAATACGTGTCTATAGTGATATATCTTTATTTCTTTTGTTTGCAAAAACCTTCTCTACCCAAAGAATTTATCCACTCTCTCCCTTTTTCTTCCTTATTTTATATTAGTGCAAGAATGTATTTTTATTATTGCAGTAACTGTTAACTTAACTAAAGAGGGATGGGAGGAAGGATTCTTCTTAATTATTGAAAAAACCCTAGTGACTCTAATATTCTTTACAAGTCTAATAATCATTATCTTGGACCACTTTATATTAGAATCAACCAAAGTAATATGGATCACACCTTTATGTTTATTAAATTAATCTCAGAATTTTTTTAACAAAAAGAGAAAATTATGAGAATACATTTAAGTTTTACTAGTTAAAGATCATTATATCCTAATTCATGATAATCTTATACTTCTTAAATCAAGTAAAAATTACACAATCTGGAAGATACATCATATTACATTTATTACTTTGACAAGTTCGTAGAGAAGAATTAGTTAAAATGGATATAATTAGGTTGCCTCAAATTCTCAACACCAGTTGATATGTAAATGAAACAAATGAGAACATTTCAGTGGCTTTTAAGCATTCTAATAAGAAAGCAAAACTCGATCAATGCAGCATTCTTTGACCAAATGGAAGATGACTGTCTTGCAAGTCATTTCCTAGATAACGTACATGTATCTAATTATGTAAGGTTAAATTCCTCCCCACTCGAGTGCAACACAACTGTAACATAAGCTATTTTAACAATGTTGAATTCGCTGTTAAGAAGATCGATCTCTGTAGATGTCTTTTGGGGACAAAGAGATCATATAGCAAGTCACTCCATGACCCCAGCGAAGATTCAAGGAAAGAGACCTGGAAGTAAGAGCTAAGAAGTATCTGCAAGCTCAAAAACAAACGTTATAGGAAAAGTATACACCGTAATTAGTAATATCGTGAAATTATTAATTCTGCACGCCATTTTTGATTTCCCAGTAAACTGTGGAGATCATTACACCAAAATCTACGTATATTTGGTCATATGTTTAAAACATTATTATAAGAGTAATAGTACATTATATTTTTAATGGTTTCTAAATTTATTTGTATTTAAAAATCTTGGAGTACTGACATACTTTACGACGAGTGAAATGTGCAATCAGTGAAACTTAATCAATGAATTAAATATTAATTACTGATTTTAAAAAGTTGAATAATTATGCTTTATTTAACTCTTAATTATTAGTTAAACATTGGTTATAAAAAGTTGAGCCTGATGCAGACGCATAGAATTAAATATGCATGTACCTAGTTGGAAAAAGGGGGTCATACGTGAACTTGACATCTTATCATTTTTCTTACGTTCAGATGCTAATCAAGGTAAGCAACTTAAAGTACATTTTTAATAATTTCTTTCTTCCTAATGAGTTAAAAGAGGCCACATTCGCCATCTTATATTTTCAAGTGTTCTACATATTATAATATAAAGGATTAACTAAAGTGAGTCACAGGTTGGAAAGGTGTCCCTTTCACGTAATGTATGTAATGAGGATTCAAATGACAAATTGATTCAAAAAGTGATAGCAAATCAGAACGAGGTAATCTTCACCGAAGGAAGGTGTCAGGGCCATCATACTTTGTTCCCCTCCGTGGAAAAGAAATTATCCTGAAATCTCCAAGTTCACGGCGTATTGGTTCAACTGACTGCTTTCTTGTCGAGTTTGGATACTGTAAGATTTTTCCAAGATTTTGTTTAGCTAATGAATCTTGGTACACAATGAAAGGATTGCTTTTGAGATGAAATGAAATTATTGTCAGATGGTGCTCAAATTAATGTGAATACGAGAAGAAACAGACTCATCAAAGTCGATCAAATTCTCACACGACATGGCATTAGTAGATAAAGTTTTCAGTTACAAATATGATTCATTGTATGTAAGTTTATCTTTTTTATTAATTAAGAATAAGATCGCATATTATCAAACCTTCTCAAATTCTAAACATTAGGGGCACTTAAATTAAGTATTGACGAAGATGAGATATATGGCTCCAAAATGGAAATGGTGCTTGAATTCTAGTCCAGGTACCTGGGAATGGTTGGCTATACATCATGTGTACTACAAGTGTTTATGATTTATTCTAGGAAGCCAGTGGCAAAGCAATTTTTATCAATCTAATGAATCTCCCATGTAAATGCACAGCACAACTTAATTCGAGAAGCAGTATGTAATGTGCATGGTAGATTTTTATTCTCGAAAATGCACTTTTTATTTGCCATTATCCTGTGAAGCAACCTGTGTCCAAGTGTGAATGTTTGACTTAGATTTGCTTCTTCTAGATAAAAGTATAATTAACTAGGAAGGAAAATGCATCCAGATCTGAGGTTAGGTTGAAGGGAATTTTTAGTGACATGACACACTATGTTTCAGAAGTCTTAACTGAACTTGCAAAAGTTATATTCAAAATTTAATTAATAGTAAATTAGATATTATTCATTTTTAATTATCATTTATCTTGTAATTAGCTTATAAACATTTTTTGAGTTCTTAACGGGCAAAAGGTTTTAAAGAAAGAACACAAAAATGCAAAGTCCGCTTAAAATCCTTCAATATTGAAAACAAGTCCCAAGCCGGTGGCTGTTGTAATGTCAATTATGACCGATGTTTTTAATATTAGGTTTAAAGTTAAACTGATAAAATAAAAGTTTAAAGTTTAAAAATTTTAACTGATATTACATCGTCATAAAACTGGTTAAAAAAATGAATAAAATTGAAGAGTTTGAACAATGATTGAAAAAAATTATTTTTTCGCATTGAAAAATTTAAATTTAAATTAAAAAAGATTGTTAAATAAAAATTAATTGATTTATTTATAAAATTGATTAGTTTACAAAAATTAACCAATAAATTAATAAATTAATCAGTTTTTAATAACAAAAAATTATTAAACTAAATTAAACTAAAAAATAAAAATTAAATAAAAAATGATCCAGATCAAAATTTTCATTATTAAATAAACTTAACAAATTCGATTTTTAAAATATTAGCTATAACTGATACCCTATCCTCAACTAGCAGTCCAGTGATGTTTTGATGCACTTAAAGCTTAACTTAGATGTAAGCACCTATATATATATCCATTATCCACGAGATTTTTTTAATTATATTTTTACAAGGAATAAAAATTTACTGGACAAAGAAAGCGAAACGAGCGCGAATCCATGACATCCTCGGGTTAACTATAGTAAATCCCAATTTTGACCATTTTAAGTTGGTACATGTGAGTTTAAGTGAGATTAAGAAGATTGTAGTTCATACTAATGCATCATATCGGCATACACATGTGAATTGGATTATTGCACACATTAAAATCATTGATCATGCACTCAATTGACATTTTTCGGGTATAAATGATTGTTTTAATATGGATACTATGCGAATTATGGTTTTTGTGTCTTGAAATTGAGTGGGAATAGTTAAGAAGTGAATTAGAATTTTTGGAGAAAATTTGGGAATTTTCTGAAAAATTAAGGTATTTTTGGACCAGAAAAAATGCCGAGGGGCAGACCAATTGAAAATGGCAGTAGAATTTATTGTCAAATAGTATTGGAATTTTGTGATACATGATTTTAGGAATTTTGGACAAGTGTTATTCATTGGGAATTGGGTTTGAATTATGAGAAAAATGCATGGAATTTGGACAAGTGGCAAGTGACATGTCTCACTTGCCAAGCTGTGCCATCTAACCCCCTTGGATGCATCTTCTAGAATTTCTTGGTGTCTCACACGACACTCTCTCTCATTTGGAAGACTAGGTAGTGTTTTGTTCTTGTTTTCTTCTCATTTTCGTGACTCATCTCCCTCGCTTCATCTCCTCCATGATTTGGTGATCTACTTGCTTGAGACCTTGCTCCATCTTTCCCTTTCTACTTCCATCTTGTTGTTCCTTAAAGTTGTCATAAGAAAAACCAGTTTGACCTCTTTGAAGATGAAGATCATGGGATGCTACATTGTCCCCTTGTGAATGTAAGCGTTTAGCACTTACATGGCAAGAATGAAGAAGTATGGGGAGATGGGATCTCCCTGTCTGAGGCCTCGAGCTGCTTTTTAATTGATTTGATCTCTTTTTTTTGGTTACTTTTGTAAATTTATTGGATATTGCATGAGTTTTCCTCATTCTGGATTATGAATGGTACTTCATTTATCCTTTTAGATGCTTTGACTGGGGCTTTAGTCCCCGTTTGATTACACAGGCTTGTGGAATTTAATCCCCTTTTAGTTATATAGGCCTATAAGCTTTAGCCTCCCTTTTAATTACAAAGTCCTATGGTTTTTTTTTATCAATACTTAATTTTTTTCCTATTAGATATCAGGATGGGGCCTTTTTCCCATGATATTTGGATCAGTGATAAGTTTTTGATGTGCATGAAGTATGCATGTATTTTATTAAGTAATTTATTTTTAATGCTAAATTTCCTTATTCTTCTTAAATTTTGTTATGTTTATATAATAACATAAATTGGACATTAAAATAATATTATTCAAGAATTGAAGGCAATTCTAAGTAAGAGCATGAAGAAATTTTTAGTTCATAGAGGAACACGATATGGCTTACAGTCATATGCCAGCACGTGTCTTAGAAGGATCAAGTATAAAAAGTGGCATAATCTAAGTTGAAACTGTGAAGGAGACTGTGTGCAAGTAAAAAAGTGAGATTAACTGTTAGGAGGCACGATTGTACTAGATATCATGTATTCTGGTTCTGTCTGAATCTGCTGGGGCTGGACACCGTTACTTGGATCCATGAGATTGGTTGACTTTGGCTAGAGAATTCCTGCAAAACAATAAGGCACACCGGGGGTTGACTGCTGGTAGACCCCTCCGATGCTCAAGTTAGTCTTTTGTGCGGGTTTTGGCGGCTAGTGAATAAAGAATAATAGGGTTCTTGGAAATCGTACCTGTCTCATGGTAAGGTAACACCTTATATATGAAGAGATACCTGCTAGGTTTAGGTCGTCACTTAAGCATGGGAGGTCACCATCTGAGGATGGGCCGTCTGCGCCTGGGCCTGAGTCTGGGCCTAGTGCGACCGTCCTAACCATATTCATATTCAAGAAGATAATGAGATCCAAGATTTGGAGATATAGTCGTACCAAGACCATATCCATCATTCACAAGAAACAGTAAAGACCGACATTTTAGGTCACAACTTTGGGCCAGACCATAATGTAGGCAGAGTAAAATATAATTATGAGTGACAATCCTAATTTTTGTGAAATTTTAACCATCTTGTAAAAAATTATATCTAAAAAATATCTTTTCTCAAATGCTAGGGTTAGCTGTCTGAAGGCTTCTCCAACCCTTAGACAATTAGTCTTAACATGATTTCACTAGAAAATCAAGATTTGTACTTCATCTCAACAAATTAAGATGTCAAAAAAATTAAGGAGTTCATCAAGATTTACATATGTTATGAGTTTTTTAATTTTTGGTCATTTAATTTTGTTGTTTTGAATATGTTCTATGGTTAAACACCTTTTATGTTTAGAGAGGAAAAACCCCAATAGTTATTTTTGTATGGATTGATATATTTAATTTATGATATATGATAAAAATCCAAATATTCATTTTTAAATAGATTGATATATTTAATTTATGATATATAATATATTTTTGTGATCTATATTGGTCTTAATGCTTATTTATTTATATTAATACCTAAATATAAATTTAATTCACCTAAGGACGATTCATGAGAGTTTACTTGTGAGTGGATTGTGGCAAAAATCTTGGCTGAGCAGAGTACTCGAGGAAGAGCTATGTGATATTCCTGGTATTAGGGTGAAATCTTTCATAGGATTTTATAGAACTTAATGCATTTAAAATGGTGTTGCATATTTAGGGATACGAATTAACTAATCGAAGAGTAAGTGACAGTAGTTTGAGAGAGTGCAACTTTAATATATAGGAAATCCTGCCTATCTCGATATTATATCCATTATCGGTTAATTAGATGTTAAACCATCTTGCATGAAACATAATCCCGCATTAAAAAATCAAGATAAATTCTCACTATTTTGAGATTAAGCCTAACGTATTTTATATGCTTTCAACAAAATATAACTTGACCGGACCCTAACATACTTATCACTAACTTTTTGGAGATACGGACATACTCAAGATCAATAGAGTGACCGAAGGCACCATTAGGTTAAGGATATTTCCATTTACACTAAAAGATTGGGTGAAACAATGATTGAAAGCATTACTAATTCGATCAATCAACACTTAACACAATCTTAAGAAGCAGTTCCTTGCCAATTAATTTCCACCATCTAAGAAAATAAAGTTAAAAAATGATATCTCTTTCTTTTAGCAATTGGACAATAATACCTTATATGAGATATGAGAAAGATACAAGGATACAACAATAATAACAACAATAACAAATCAGTAAAAATTCTACTAATACATAGGATCTGGAGAGGTCTAGTAGTTCAGAACCTTACCTCTAACTAATAAAGAGGTTGTTTCTACATTACCCTCATGAAATAATAAAATAATAAAACAAAATAAATACTTAATAAATAAAGTATGAAATAAGGCAATAAACTAAATAATAATAATAAAAACAGCACCAATAATACAAAACTATTAAAACTCCCTCAATCATATAGCTTTGTTAGTAAGGCGTCGTGGAGGATGTTAGTGTTACCTTCATCTAATTTTTTCTATAAAACTTCCCATTTTGGATCTTCCGTTTTTTTAGATCTTCTTCATAATACTCTTAAATATTTGCTTCTTCCATCATATTATAGATAAAACTTCTCATTCCTCAGGCAAATTTCTTTCATATTTTTCCTAGGGTTAAGTACTATATCACTAGACAATATCCCTTCTAATCTCTCAGTTATTGCCTTTTTTATTGACTGATTTGAAAATCAAAGTTTTTCATTAAAACTTCATGATTTCAAAATTGAGAAATCATGATTTGTATAAAGTCTCTCATTATCTCCCTTTAGGCTTGGTTTCTTCTCTTTCTGCATAGATTACTAAAATCCTTAAGACATTATTGTCTTTAAAGTGGTTGATTGTTTTAAAAGAAATTTGGATCATTTCTTCACCCAAGATTTTATGTCTTGCTGTTGAGGTTCTTTTGCTTTTGGAAATTTCCCCATGCAATTACCTTGTTCTATTTGTTAAGCCATAGCACTTTTTTCTTGACATTCTATTCCTTGGTGTCTTCCCCCACATAATTCACAATTTATGACATGATTTGTTCATAATTGTAAGCTCAGGTTGCCAAGTTTTCTTTTTATAACTTCTATCTAATCTTTCATCGTAGTTATGACTTTCACATTATAAATTCAATCTTTTCTATTTATCCTTTCTCTTTTTTATTGCTATTTGTAATTACTCATCGTTATATCTTTATTAATTCTATGATGTTGTGATTCATCAAATTGAATAAGTCGTTTCAAATAATTCAAGTGATCCATTACATATTCCAAGTAGGCCTATTACAAAGGCAAGGGCAAGAATACTTAAAGAAGCTTTGAATGGGCTTATTCAAGGCATATAGGCTAAGTAAATCTTTAGAAACATTAAGAATAACCTAAGCACTAATCAAGTAGCCATTAATGTCATCAAAATAATTGATGTAGCTATTAATGACTTTTTGTCTAATATCATTGAAGATTGGCTTGGACTAAAGTTCATACATGGATTCACTCATCTGGGCTTAATTTGCATTAGTTTGAGCTCTATGTGATGTTATCATTTTCATTACTTAGGTTGAATGAATTTAATAACTTGTTCATCAAGTTCGGTTTTCATTTTTAAGACATTAATATTTTGTTTTCCCATATTTTTATTTTTCCTAGGATAATTAAATAAAACTATGTATATAATATTTATATTTTATCTTTACAAGAATTTTTGAAAATTATTTTAAAATATATTTGTGGAATTTCATAATTGAGAGTAGTTCTTCTCTTAGGTTCTTCAAGTTCTGAATTTATCAAGTATTGATAAACCTTATAACATTCTTAACACTTTGGGTGTTTAATTCTTTATACTCAAGAGTCTAAGGGGATCAATATAATCTTATTTTAGCATTCTTGGGTTGAGTCTCTCTTATGGATATGGGTTTGTAGGATCTAATCCTCTTGAATTGAAATCATTATGGTACTAAAGTTTCAATTATAAAATCAGGTTCCATTCCTTCATCGTTTTGTGTTTCTATTCCTCTTGGCTTTTATTTATTTTATTGTCTCCATGTTTTCATTTAGTCCTAAATTTTGTTATCTATCTCTTGAGTGATACATTTGTGTCACATAAAACTCCTTATGCACTTCTCCATTTAAGCCACCTGATGTGGTCTGGTGAAAGTTGTCTTCAACAATCTCTCAGTTGCTTTGGATGATAGATCATAAATACTTTAAGTACTCCTTTTGTACTATAACTTTTGAACCAATTCTCAACTCCATATTGGTAGCCAAACTGTGACCCGAAAAGTTACATTCTTATGCACTTAGTCTTAGTCCTACTCAATCTAGAGCCATTTGACTCAAACATAACCCTCCATCATTTAAGTTTGGCATTGACACCCTCTTTTGTCTCATCCATTAAAAAAATGTCATCAATAAACAATATACACTAAGGAAAATCACCTTGGATATTTTTAGTGAGATCATCAATCACCATTGTAAACAAAAAGGGGCTAAAAAAGGAGCCTTGTTAAAGCTCAATATTGATAGAAAAATGCTTTATATCTCCTCCTGTTGTTCTTACTCATTTTTTTCCACCTTCATACATATCCCTAATAAACCCTATATAAGTCACAAGAACTCCCTTAACTTCTAAACACCTTCACATGATTTCCCTAAGAACCCTGTCTTATGCTTTCTTTAAATCAATAAAAACCATGTGTATATTACGTTGTCTTTCTCTATAACATTCCATTAATCTTCTCATAAGATGTAAAGCTTCTATTTTGGACCTTCCTGACATGAATCCGAATTGGTTTTCTGAGATAGAAGCATCCTTTCTCACTCTCTTGTTAATCACCTTCTCCCATCACTTTATGGTGTGACTAAGTAATTTGATGCCTCTATAGTTGTTATAGCTTTGGATGTCCCCTTTGTTCTTGTATAAAAGAATTAACATACTAAATCTCCACTCATCCAACAGTTTAACATACTTAAAGATCGCATTAAAAAGCTTGGTTAACTAAGTAAAACCCTCTTTTCCTAGGCTCTTCCACTTTTTTATGGGTATCGCATCAGACCTACTACCTTCCACTTTCCTTCTCCCTCAATATTTTTTAATTTCATCCCTTTTAATTTGTTAGCAACAAGTAAAGTTATGATACATCTTGGACGTGCTAAGATCACCTAAATAGATGTTATCCTCTACACCTTCATTAAATTTTTTATAGAAGTACCTCTTTTGTCGTTTCACTATAAGAAAAATAGGTTTTAGCGACGGAAAATATTGCTTTTCTATAGGCAAACAAATTTTGCGACAGAAATTATCAACGGAAAGGGTCTTAGGAGAAACGACAGTAGGTAAAATTTCTCGAAGGAATTGTAATTCTATCGCTAAATTTCTCGACGGTATCACAATTTCCATAGGTAAATTTACCAATGGAATTACAATTTTTGACGCTAAAATTATGGATGGAATTAATATTTCCATCACTAAAGTTATTTACAGCATATTGTAATTCCGTCGAGAAATTTACCTATAGTAATTTTAGCTACCATTTCTCACTTCCCACCTGAATTTTTTGTTGATAATCTATTGATTTTTTCTACTCGTAATTTCTTTAAATGATATAATCTTGATTAATAATATAACGTAAAAATTATCCACTGGTAATATTATGTAAAAATTATAATATACAACAATAAGTATCTTGAAAATAATTATAAACCAAGAATTCATAAAAGGACATAACAATAGTAAAACATCAAATAAAATCCATTTAAATATCGAAATATTATAAATCTAAGCTATGTAATCGGTGAACACGAATGATCTGATTGCTACGATGAGGTGTTGCCCCTCCCCTTAACTCATCTATCTCATTACGGAGCTGGGCTATATACTCCATCGATTGTTGCAGCTGGGTTGCCAGCATCTCCACTATGCTCTCACGCTGAACGACCCTCTCATTGGATGCAGACCTCCTACTATTTCCAGTTGTACTGGATG
>JANIJF010000005.1:11874394-11885436 GCA_024520955.1 Erythroxylum bequaertii
TTATGAATTAGGGGTCAACATGTGCATAAATACTTAAGAAAGCAGGGCCAATTTATAGTATAAATCTGGTTCAATCAATGACTTCACTAGATTTTGTTGGTTATTGTTCTTATCACATAAAGATGAATCTTTTAAGTGCTTTAAAGTTCTATCTAAAAAGTTACAAAATGAAAAAGGAATTTCTATCTCTTGAATTAGGAGTGATCATGGTGGAGAATTTAAAAATGAAAAATTTAGAATGTTTTGTGAAGATAATGGAACTTTCCATAATTTCTTTGCTCCTAGAACTCCACAACAATATGGAGTTGTAGAAAGAAAGAATAGGATGATTCAGGAAATGGCAAGAACCATGCTATGTGAAATGAATCTTCCTAAGTATTTCTAGGTAGAAGCTATAAATATAACTTGTTATATTCAAAATAGAATACTTTTGCGACCTTTCTTAAATAAAACTCCATATGAGTTACGGAAAGGAGGAAGCCAAATATCTTTTACTTCCATCCATTTGGTTGCAAATGTACTGTATTGAATACAAAAGAAATATTGGATAAATATTCTAAGATCAATTCAAGAATTTTTCTAGGATATTTGATGTCTTCTAAAGCTTATAAATTTTATAATCTTATTTCTAAATCTGTTGAAAAATCTATGCATATCAAGTTCGATGATGATTCACAACCAGATAGAATATATAGACATAGACATGTCACCATCAAATGTTCCACTTGACAAGGTAGAATATATTCCTAAAACTTTAGTCTTAGAAAAGACTGGAAGTATAAATCCTCTCATCCAGAAAACGTGATTATAGGTGAAACTTCAGAAGTTGTGAGAACTAGGTCTAAATTTAGAAGAGAGGCAAATGTAGCTTTTATTTCTGAATTAGAACCTAAGAAAATTGATGAAGCTCTTCAGGATGAAGCTTGGATTTTAGCCATTCAAGAGGATTTAAATTAATTTACAAGGAACAAAGTTTGGTCTTTAGTTCCTAGACCATCCAATAAGTCAATCATAGGAACCAGATGGGTCTTTTAAAAATAGACTAGATGAAGCAGGTAAGAAGATTGATCAAACTCTTTCAGAGGAATTATTGGTTCTTTACTTTACCTAACAGCAAGCAGACCTGATATATTATTTAGTATTTGGTCGTGTGCAAGATTTCAAGCAGATCCTAGAAAATTTCATTATATTGCTGTTAAAAGAATATTGAGATACTTGTCAGGTTCTACTGATATTTGTTTAATGTATGAGAAAGGTAAAGATTTCAGGTTAATTGGCTACAGTGATGATGATTAAGCTGGAGATAGGATTGATAGGAAGAGTACAAATGGAGGTTGTCACTTTCTTGGTCATAATCTTGTTTCTTGGTCAAGCAAGAGGCAAAGTTCAATTACTCTATCTACTACAGAAGCTGAATATGTGTCAGCTGCAAGATGTTGTTCACAGACGTTATGGATTAAGTATCAGTTAGAAGATTACTCCATACAAGAAGAACAAATTCCAATCTTCTGTGACAACACAAGTGCTATGAATCTATAAAAGAATCCAATACAACACTCGAGGGCAAAACATATTGAAGTTAGACATCATTTTCTACGAGACTATATACAGAGAAGAATCATTAGTCTAAATTTTGTTGAGACAAGTCAACAATGGGTGGATATCTTCACTAAACCTTTGTATGAAGATAGATTCAAAGAAATCAGACGTAACTTGAATATTGTAATGCTGACTGACCATTCGTTTGACACGTCATGACCCAGACGATTCACACTAGAAGAAGATAAAAAGTCGTAAATTTTTAAGTAAATAGTAACGGTAAGTTATAGATGGCAACTTTTCAAGAGTAGGTATTATAAGGAAATTCTCTCAAGCTTATAAAATACCTCTTACTCTAGAATATTCTTGAAATACTTTGAAACTAAGATGTTTACTGCTTTCAACCAAGACGATTCATCACTTTGTTCTGAGCTTTAAGTTCCTTCGTTTCATATTCTTACTTTCAGATACTAACATCGTTACCTTGAGCAAAATACATTTGTGTGTTTAGTTGTTATTGTTACAGATCACAAATGGAGCAATCTCTTATCTATGGGAGACATGTTGATTCATCTCCTTGAAGGAAAATCATGTGGATATTGAACCAGAAATTGAAGCTTTTGGCTGGAAAAAAAAATTTAAGGTTTGTGAAAAATTCTATCTAAATGAGATATATGAGTTTTGGAAGAATACAAAGGTGGTAGATGACACCTTAGTATCAATAGTAGATGGATTGTCGATTATTGTGACACTAGATTCAATCGAGAAAGTCAGCGGGTGTCTAAGTATTGGAGCAAAGATGTCTCGTAATACAAAGTGGATTACTCAAGGTTATGTAGATAAAACACACCTCAATCGACAACTATATGGAAGTAGTGACCCAAGAGCCAGGAAGGTGTCAACTCTTGTTCCGAAGGCTAGGGTTTTAAATTCAATACTTCTTCATTGTGTTCTACCAAGATTAGGCTCCAAGGACGTTGTGACAACGATCGATGAACAATGTTTGTTTCATCTACTCAATCAGCAACCCATTAATCTTCCGTAATTAATTTTGAAGTACATAATGAAGTCAAAGGGAGTTTCTAGCTCTTTACTGTATGTTATGCTATTGAAAATGATGTTTAGAGATTCTGGAATCTTTCTCGACAGAGGTAACAGGATGAAAATGGATGTGAAAAGCATTATTAATGCCACCACTATTTACAGAATGGGATTAAAGTTTGAAGACGAGGCAGATACAGGTTCTACACCGAAAGCAAGATCTAAGGGGGAGCATATAGTAAGACGAAGCAGGAGTGAACGTGTTACACCTACAATAAAAACAAAAACTCGACCGAAAGGAAGAACATCCACAAAAGAAAAGACTGAGAAATTGTCTAATGTATCAATAAAAGCTAAGAAGATTTCACAGAAAGAGGAAAGCTAAGTTAAACAATTAGCACGATAAGTGTCATTGAAAAGAAAGACAGAGACATTTCGTTCAGAAAAATCTAAACAGTCAATAAGGTCACCAAGATTATTGACCTTACGACAATAAGAACAGAAGAAACAGAAAGCTCTGATTCTCGGTGAAGATTCTAAAAAGCCAGAGAAAACACATCAGGCTACTAGATCAATTGTCTCAATTTTGCAAAGTCAATCAGTAAAATCATCTAAAGGGAGAGAGATAAAGAGAAAGTTAGTATTTGAGAAGAAGAAGCCTCAACAACAACTTTCTTCTAAAACGGCAGAAGAATAAAAGAAGCAGAAGCCCAGTCTGAAAAAGGTTTCTTCATCTAATGTTTAACAAAATACAAAGACAGTTGAACACCAATTAGAACCTTACAATCCTTCTCAACTAATCAACAAAAAGGATTTGAAAATAAATATTATAGAAGAATCAGTACTTGTTCGAAGCAGAAGCTCAGTTATTATTAGAGAACCTTTGAAAAAGATAGTCAAGGTATAAGTTAAACCTATATTGATCAATGATCAATCAATACATCTTTTAAATCATGAAGAAAAAAGACTATATGGTATTCTGCGAGATGAAAAGACAGAACCATATCCAATGAAGATGTCAAAGGATCAGTATATAATTTATTTGTTTACAAGAAGAACATTGATAAAAATTGTGCTAGATATACAACTGAGATGTTCAACCCTCATGTAAAATGAAGAAAAAGGGGAAAAGAAGATGTTTCCTAAAGGAAATGAAGATGATCTTACAGAAGAGAAGATTCAGACAGCTATGCAGCACATAGATGATGCATGCAATGCAGCTCACCTGGGGGTACCTATGTTTCACATCACATTTCAAAAACATCAGGAAGTCGATTTGGAGTTTTCACCACAGATGCAAATTTCAAGGTAGTTGGAAAAGTGACAAAAGGACAGTACAAAAGTATCATAGTTGAAGGTATCAATTTCAACTTAGAGAGCTTTGTGCATTTAATCATGCATTTCAGACCTTTAAGTTTCATACCATTAGTTAAAGAAGTGTTACACCTTCTTCGACAACCAGTTCCTAAACTACCTAGACCTGATGATTTTGATCTCCCAGAAGGAAAACAAACCTTCATACCTCCCACAATCAAAATCATAGATTTAGAAGTTTTACCTTCAGAAGCATCTATTGTTGAAAACCTCCATCCACCTAGTGAAATACAGCAAGATCCTACTGTTAATTTGGAGTTTTTGAAGCATTTCATAAATTGGACGGAAGCCAGTCACAAACAAAAGGAAATTCAACAAGCTTTAGTAAAAGAAATTGAGGAAATTCATACTAAGGGCATCAACATCATCCTCTGCATCACCGTCATTACGATCATCATCTCCATTGTCATCAGCCTCATTCCCATTTTCAACCTCATCTTGGCCAACCTTATCCTCAGAAGTTTCATCCTCATCATCTGATTCGAGTTTAATGTTCTTTTTAGCAATAGTCCTTTCACGACGAGGTCGTAACCC
The DNA here is from genome assembly GCA_024520955.1 of Erythroxylum bequaertii. Classification (NCBI taxonomy): domain Eukaryota; kingdom Viridiplantae; phylum Streptophyta; class Magnoliopsida; order Malpighiales; family Erythroxylaceae; genus Erythroxylum; species Erythroxylum bequaertii. The sequence goes on from JANIJF010000005.1 coordinate 11,878,883, forward strand.
TTCTCGCCGGGGCGTTGATTTAGCTTCAACAATCCTTTTACGTTTAGGAGATAACAATTCATCTTGACTAACATTATTTTCAACCCGATTCCTCAAGTGTCGATATGTAGGTCTCTGAGAAAAGAATCAGCTGGAGTTTTAGATAAAGATAAAGGTGGAAAATAAATCACTTCAACATACTTCTACAGTTTCTGATCTTGGAAGCATGAAAACAAAGAAACACTAGAAACAATATAATACAAATATATATGTGTTGGAGGATAAAAATCCTAACCATCAAATCTTCATCTCCTGAACCGGAACTGTCTGTGTAATCTTCAAGATTCACAGACATCCTTCTCTTTCGAGTAGAACGTCGAAGGTTAATTGCAATTGGCTGTGACAGAACATAGGTAACATATGTTAGAAGGCCTGGGATCATAAGAAACAGAATCATCGGCACCCAAATAGCATTAAGTTAAAAGAGTATATAGCACAAATGTAGATATACCAAGATATCTATGCAGTCATAATTCAAGAAATAAATTCATAGGATTTTAGGTAGCCTTGTCATGCTTTATGCTTCACCAGGCTCCAGTTCATCGGGTATATCTCTAGCTTTCCTGTCAATGTTTGAAATCTCTAGTGAATCTTCAAACACTAAACCCTTTCCTGACATCTGAGCCACAAAGCCCTAATATTTCAGTATTAGTGCAGTGTACAAAGTTAAGACTACCTTTAGACTTATTCTCTTTTCCAATTTTAATTTGCAGCAAAGCCTATCATGTTTCAAGTGCACTAAATGAACCAATATATTGAATGACTTTAAATGACTTCCCAAATTCAAAGTGGTAAAAACATTCAACGCTGCTGCTGAAGCAGTCTGTATGATAGGATATATGAATACCCTGATCGCAAAATATCATATCTATGGCCTATAATATTTGCAAAACTCATTTAGACAGCAAAAAGAATTCATGTTCATCAAACTTTCAAAATTGAACAGTGCAAATGCCATAACAGAAAACTTGGGCACTTACATTAGAATTTGTCCGCACTGGTCGATTCCCTGGACATAACATCTTCGCAATCCGAGAAGCTGCAGTTCTTGTCTTAGTCTTACTTTTCCTAGAACGGCGGATGGTTGGAGTATAATAAACATATGTTCTACCATATAATTTTGGCCTTCTTCTGAGTCTATCACTTGTGCGTACTGGCCCGGGAACAGGCCCATCTCCTTGACCAGCACGTCTTGTATACATATACAGAAGCTAGCTCCAACAGACAGGTTGTTCCATAAACTTCAAAAAGCCTAACCCCACATTTCCAAAATAAGCGAACTACTGTTAAGCCTGAGAAAAGGTCCAACAAAGCAAGAACCTCAGAACTGCTAAAAATTTAAACCACTTACCCAAGTCCCCCCTCTAAAAGAAATATTGACAATGATCTCTCTCTCTCCCGCCCCCTCTGTGTCTGTCTCTGTGTGTGCTTCTGGTTTCAGATAAATAACGAACTTATTGTGTTTCCAAACAAGAACAAATTCAACTTCATACACATATTCATGCACACACGTTTAACATTATCAAGCCGCTAATGTTCCACTAAAACAAATAACAAGAAACTACAAATTAAATGTTTGCAACAACTATGCGATTTATGCTCTATCCCAATCCCTGGTAAGCAAAGAACCTTCCACCTTCCTCGTAGCAAATAACCAGCTTTTACAAAACAATTAGCAGTTGGGCTAACAGAACCAACTGCATCACTCATTTCCCACAATTCCCCTTACTTTCCTCTCAACGACATCCTTATCAATCCCTCCATATTCCAAAAACTGCATGCAGTAAACTCTCCCAAACCCTAAAATTTAAAATGGCCCCGACAAGCTGCCATTCAACCCCACTTTGACTAACTCAAGCATTCATAAATTAACACCGCAGAAATTGGCGCATGCAGAGGAAGAACACAAACACGGAGAAACGAACGCACGAATTGAATATACAACAATGCAAAGAAACATAACCTATCAAACAAACTTTAGGATTCTTCATATCTTGAAAACATTAAAATTATACACAGTAGCATTACACAAGCAAATGAACAAAAGGAGATAGTAAAAGGAAAATTAAAAAATAATTGAATGGACGGATGAGATTTACCTGATCAGAGATCTATCTAAAGACAGAGAGAAGCTTTGAAAATATAAATAGGTAAGAGAATGAGTGAGACTGAGAAGTATAGAGAGAGAAAGGCCTTAAACCCCAGGGACTTAGTTTTTTCAGAAGAGAGAGTTCAAATTTATACACAAGCCAAACCTAGTTGTTTACAAAGGAGAACGAGTTCTTCCCGAGTCTCCTCACTCACCGAGTCCGGACTGCCCTTTGGAATTTGGGCCCCACCTCCTCGTAGATCCTGTCCACATTTGCCGCGTGTACCGTAAACTTTCCCTCCGAATCTGAATGTTAATGTCAACTCTCCAATAGGTGAGCGCCACGTCTGTGGTCGTAGTTCTATTTGGTCGTATGTGAATAAGTAAAGGTGTATTTTGGTGACGTGCTAAGATGTTATTAGGTGATGCAGCGCATAATCTATAGACGCCTTCGTACCTGATTCTAACTTTGTCTTATCCTTTTACGGTTTTACACCATATTTGGAAGATGGTATTCGAGAGTTTGACAGAATTAGAATAGACAAAAAGATAATAGCACAATTACAGTAATGTTTTTCCAAAAATAATTGCAATTTGTAAATATTTCTAAAATGTGACGTGTCATATGAATTAATTTTTATTTACAGTGCAACAACATCTAATATAAATTTCGTTGAAGTACAGGATATGAGATACCAACGGATCGAGCTTGAAGTGGATTCTAAAGCGGTGATAGATATCCTCTCTTCCTCAGATCGCCGTGCCGAAACTCTCCATCCTATAGTTCTAGGTATTAACAAATTGTTCACCATAAACTGGACCGTTGTTCATCAGCACATATACCAGGAGAGTAACAGATGCGCCGACTGGCTTGCTAACTATTCTGGTCATTTTGATAATGGCTTTACTTATTTTACTACTACACCTATAGGGTGCCACATGATCCTGCTAGAGGATTTATCAGGAGTTTGTTTTTCGCATTTAGTTGTGTAATCTCTGTTCAATTTCCCTTTTAAAAAAACAAAACAAAAAAAAGATAAAGTTGTTTCCTTTCTAAATATTATATATTATCAACCTGTTTAGAACCTCGTTGCATAAGAAGAAAAGATAAGTGTTAGTTCAGTCCTAGGATAAACTCTCTAGAATTTACGTGTTAGTTCAATGAGATTTAATTAGAATATATTTTGCCTAGAAATTGAATGAAAGAACTTGGTCATAATCACTAATCTCAATTACTATTTAGGCTTTACTATTTAACGATAATAGAATTAATAGTTAAACTAGCAATAGATTAGATAAATAATTCATTTAGTGGATACTGATGTACAATTAACATAAATAATCACAAAATCATTAAGAATAAATCAATAAGAATAAAAGAAACAAGACTATAAACATCAAATAAGAAAAATTAGTTACTCATGATTTGAAAAATAACAAACAGATATTTGAACTAGTTCTAAGAATTGGTGTCTAGTAGATATCTCCAAATGTGACCAGGGAAGTGATTTTATAGCCATAAACACATTTTTAGATTTGGATTTATTTCAAATTAAGATATTAGTCAAATCTAAAATTTGTTCACAATTTTGATATGTCTTTACAAGGATAAGTTTCTCAATATATATGATATTGATATGAATAAAAAAAGGTAGAAATTAGAGATTTGTATAGTTCTAATGACATTATTTTCCTTGTAACTCTTCCTATAGGATTCCTAATCAAACTTGCTTAACAGATCTATAAGTGGCTGTTAATTCTTAGATTCTCTTATTGACACTACAACGTAGCCTTTGACTATGTTTTAGAAATCTTAGCTAAAGGTAAGCCTTTGGCGACAATGTTGGAAATTGTTATCAAATGGTCACCTTTTGCCGACAATTTTGGAAATCGCCGCCAAATGTTGAATCTTTGGTGACAGTTTTACACAAACGACACCAAATGTTTATCCTTTAGTGACGATCTTGAAAATCGTAGTCAAATATTTATCTTTTGGCAATGATTTTGGAAATTATCGCCAAAGCTTACCTTTTGGATAAAAACTCTCTTTTATTGTGGTTTGTCATTATCTAAATTAATGCTTTACCCTCATTGATTTACATCACAAAAGCAAAAGGTAAGTAATCATTTAAGAGAGTAGGACAATAATTTTATTAAAGTAAAAACTGAAAAAGCTTCATTATTTTTCATAATAGAGTAATAACACAAATCATTTTTATGGTTTTTCTCCAAGCTACATTATTATATAAGTTATATAAGTATTTAATGAAGAAGCTTTTACTTATATCTTCTACAAATAACATAATTAAATTAGCAAACTTAATATCTTGTGAAAATGACTTTGATCTTATAAAAAAACATGTTGATATCTTATAATTATATGATAAATATTAAAAGACATATTAATTATATATTAAACAATTATGCTTTGTAGAAAAAGTAAAATATTAAATCGTCACCAAAGGTTGAACCTTTGATGATGATTACCTCTGATGATGATTTTTGGGAATCGTTGCCAAAAGCAATATAGCTAACTAGAAGTTAAAAAGGATCAAAATTGTCGACAAAGGTTGATCCTTTAGCGATGATTTAAGAAAGCATCGCCAAAGGTTAAACTTAATATTTTGTGAAAATGAATTTGATGTTATGAAAATAAATAATATGTTTACATCTTATAATTATATAATAAATATTAAAAAAGAGATTAATTGTATATTAAATAATTATACTCTGTAGAAAAAGATAAAATACTCTAATATAGTTAAGTTTCAATTAATTCTATATTATAAACGCAAATTTTTTGATAATAAATATTTGATATTTATAATGAATTATTTGATATTTTAAATTTATATTTATGATGCGATTCCACAAATTCACGGGTCTCAAGTAGTATAGTATAATATCGTCCCACAGAGAGTAATTGTATAAGTACTAGGCTTGGATCACTCAATTAATTGGACTAAGCGATTGTGTAAGAATGGGGAATTAAAATAAGAAATTTAACTATCAAAAAAATAAAATCAAAGCTAAAGAAAAATGCGAATATCTCTAGGGGTTACTCCGAATGGAATGTGGTAAGCTTCAAGGATGGTTCCACTTTTAACGCTTTCTATAGACTTTACCTGGGTCAATTTATGAGGCGAATTTTGATTGATAGAAGGTTGAGCCTAGAGTTTCTTAGATCCTTTTTCAAGGTATCAAAGGAGTGTTATGTAATAATCCTAATCCACTATCGTAAACCAGCAATCAAGCATAACCCATTAAGTTCTTTGCTAATCTAATTTTCTCTCATAAATTCAATTTATGTCTAAATCTAAAATTTATAAGTTCCCTATTTGGAGTTTCGTTATCAATTTTCGCCTATCGGTTCTTCAATTAACAACTAACGTCAAGTAATGGTTGGCCAAACACAATACTAGCAAAATTAATCTCAAATCAGAGAAATCAAAACCAAAAATCCATACTTATAAATCAACTAAGATTTAATCCATAAAATTAGCTAAAAGCTTCAACCCAACCTTGAACCTTTGAGGAAGCTACTCAATCATAATAGGATGAAGACCACATAAATCAAGATCAACAATCAACATTAGAACAAATCAAATAATAAAATAGAGAAGGAATAATCCCTTTTCTGCATCATTGCGTGCTTGCGTCTCCAGTAGTTGCGTGGTGTCCACTCATTTAGCTCAACTTGGTCTTCTCAACGTGTTTTTCCTCAAGCCCCTTTGCGTCCACCAGCTCTTCAATCAGTCATTGCCAACAGATGCTTTGATTACCTTTTTTTCAGCCCAAAAACGTTCCTCCCTCTTGGTGTATTGCGTTATGGTTTCTGTTGTTTGGTCCTCCCGATGGGTCTCTTTTGCATGCCCTTTTCTTTGGTTTTTGGCTACCTCCTTTTTTGTGTAACGTTGAAAGCTTTTCTGGCTGGTGTAATGTTGAGAGCTGAATGTAGAGTGAGTGGAGAGTTGGTGAGTAATTGCTTTCTTTTGTTGTAACGTTGGTGGAGCCTCCCTTTTTGGTGTAACGTTATTTTGTATCTTCAATTGTAGACTGTCACGTTGGTGGAGCCTCCCTCCTTTGCTTTTTTCGTGGGCCCTCTCTTCTCACGTTGGTGGCATGCTACTGCGCTCAATTAGTCGAAACCTTTTTATCAATATCCCTTTTCTTTAAATGCGAGGAAACCAGTAAACAATTTGGGCCCACTATATTCATAATGAATCTACATTATAGCATAACTTTATTTACATACACATGGTTTGAAACCACAAATAGAATGTACGGAGATTCATAACCAAATTGGGTCCAATTTCGTTTCATAAACATTTTCAGTCACACATAACAATTAGTACACAACTCATCAGAAATTCACTAATCACTTAGGGCCCATTACAAATACAAAACATTATAGTCATAATGACTT
>JANIJF010000005.1:12117754-12128056 GCA_024520955.1 Erythroxylum bequaertii
CTTTTTTTTTAAAAAGTTAATTTTATTTACCGACGGAAAATAATTCTGTCGGTAAAATGATGGATATTTACCGACAGAATCTGTCGGTAAATTTACCGACAGCCGTTTTAACGACGTTTTGTTCCGTCAATAATTTCCGTCGCTATTTTACATTACCGACAAAATTCGAATATTTTCTGTCGGTAATTATCGTCGCTAAACGTCCTATTTGAAATATCATTGTCTATGCTTGATGTCTACTTTGCCGTACATTTCTGTCTGACAGATTTGTCATCTTAGTTCAAATCTTGGACCACATCCTCATTCATAATGTCTTTTCACTTGTATGAAAGAAGGGAAAGGTAATTGTCGAGACTTATCAAGAACCATAGCTAACAAGTGCACGGCTGCCAAAAAGCAAAGGAAGGAAGACAACCTATGAATTCCACTTCCAGCTCTATACCTTCATAATTCCAAATACCAGAATTCATACCACAAGTCCACAACAAAGGACGAACTGGACTTAAGTCTTGTGTCGCACGCAATGTGTCAGTTGTCATTCCAACTAACCAACATCTTGAAGAACAACTGTTTAATTCTTCAAAGACACCAATTGCATAATGTTCTAAGTCTCTAATTTATGAGAGTTAGAACAAGGTTCCGGAGTTAGGTAACAGTCAGGAGTGAAGGGAAAACAATAATACGACATTAAGGAGAAAAAGAAAATCGAAAGTATAGAACCATAGATCCAGAAGAGTACTGTCAAATGTTGTTCGAGTTCTACAGCGAAGAAAAGCTAGCACTCGACTTTATTTTTAGAGAAGCATTAGTCAGCCACCATAGGCGACGGCAGTCGTCGGATAGAAGGCCTGATCAGTAATGTTGTGAGCCATTGTGATAAAGCAAATACGAATATTGAGGACTAAACTAGGAGTCAGAACCCAAGGCTTTGTTTGGAAAAGCATTGCGGATTCGAATATTATGTGAGAATTGAAGTTGGAATTTCATAACCCAAAACAATTTTCTATGATAAAAATGATCATATTATTTATTGTATTGATATATGCAACGTAGTTTTGGAATTGGAAACATTCTCACTAATAGTTACGGGTAAAATTATATATTACTGAACTTCCTCAGACCCCATGTTAAGCAGGATTTATACTAAATGTTGTTGTTATTGATATATGCGACATGGTCTAGTTCTCAATTCAACCACGTAAACCAGTGTTCAATCATTCATCCACATCTTATGAATGAAGAACACAGCAACAAAGTTTATTCCATCCCAAATTGGGATCTCAATTTGAAACTCTAATGCCAATTTTCAATATCACTGATTCACTTGATAGTCCAGAAATTTTTGGTATCTTCTCCATTGTGAGTTTACTGAAAATAGGGAGCGAACACTGTCAAAACTTCCTTGTAGACAGGCTTCTTGAAATCCACAGCCTGGGAATGAAAGAAGAATAAGCAATTGATTAATGATAACACAGAATGCTAAATGTTTTGTTTGATTGATTCCAAATGAACAATCTGCGAGTAACATCTACTCACAAGGTCAATTATTTGCTCCGGATTCATCCATGACCATTCTCCAAACTCAGGTTTCTCGGTGCCATCACCCTGAAGATTAATCTCTTCCTCCTTCCCTAGAAATTTAAGTAGAAACCTGTACTTGGCAATGTAGTTGATGTGTTACCATAACATGGCAGAAGTCAAAATGGTAAAGAAATGAAAAGCACTGGCATCACATTTGAGAGCAACTTAAATGGGATTAATTACAAACCTAAAGGCTTTTAGACAGAGTTGGAATCAGTTCAGACATGAATTGATATACATCACTCGGCTACATGGCTGAAGAATTGGTGTGTATGAAGTAATTATTGAATCATAGTAGACCAAACCGCTCAGATACTCACCACTTTTGTGCCTGACCTTTCCAGTCAGATCCCCACTGTTGATTTAGCTTTTCTCTAACATGGGGTGGAAAGTCGTAGGTCAACCAATATGGCATCTGTACATATAATCCATCCAGTTTATACTTGAAGTTGCTAAGAATTTAAAAGGAAAATTTAGGGAGACATTGATCAAATCAAAAGATCTCATTCAACTTTGGCACCAAAAATATCCACAACTTATTGTAGATGAGTCAACCATCAGAAGATTGCCTGATACTCAAAAGGCCACCAAAAACAAAAAGTATCAAGCATATAACTAAAAGCCTCACGAATAGCATAATCTGCACCAAAATTTTAGGCTTCACCAACCAATGAATAAGTACCTCACAACATCATGAGACAAATCATTGGATCAAACTACTAGACAGACCGAAAAGTCAGATCTCAAAATTTGGAATGAGAAATTTTTAAGGCAGTATCATAATCTGCAGCAAAATTTTAGGCTTCACCACCCAATGAATAAGTACCTCAAAACATCATGAAACAAATCATTGGATCGAAGTATTAGACAGACCAAAAAGTCAGATCTCAAAATTTGGAATGAGAACCGTTTTTGCATTAAACTTATGTCCCCATTTCAAATTCAACCTAGCGCTCCCCATCAAAGCACAATGATAGATTTCAATAAAAACAGATGAATGTGTATGTTGAAAGATTCTATTTGCTATAGCAATGCATGCGGCTACCAGCTGCACCAGCATTGTCTAAAAAAAAGCCAAACTGTACTTTTAGAGAAAGTTTAGTGAAAACATAGAACTTAGCTTAAACACTCAAGTACTAAATTTTTAGGATGTGATGGCCAGTTTAGTATGAATAATGAACTAGATTGTCTTCAATGAAATAATATGTTTACATGATAGAATTGGAATAGGACCTCCATCTTATACTGCTTGCAGTTGCTCCTGAAATGAATTGCAAGACTCATGAAGCTGCATTGTTGTCCAAAGAGAAGATATACTTTTTATGGCTTCAACAACTAATAATACGATAAAAGGTTCAATCTCTTCAATCAGAAATTTAGGAGACCTGTAAAGGTCAGATCATTTTTTTCAGTTAATTTTTGCATGTGATATGACTTCTTCACTTTATTTCCTTGTTATTGTCAGAAGATTAGATGTTAAATGCTCACCTCGAATTAACAGGCATTAAGTAAATGTCAAATCGCAACATTGAACCAGACCAAAGCGCAAGGTTGAGTATGCACATGCTTCATTGTCAACTCAATAGACAAAAATCTTGTAGAAGAGAAAAATGCATTTAAAGCCAAACCTCTGCTAGAACTTCCGCGGAACTTACTCCCGTCTCTTCTTTCAGTTCCCTTAAGGCTGCAACTTTTGGATCTTCATTGTCATCAATGCCACCCTGTTTCAAATGATTACTTAATTATCAGCATCCCACCCAGAGAAGCCATATCTTCCTGAAAAAAAAAAGTCTCAAATACAGAGGCTAGTCTGTACTACAGGAACAAAACTTTCAAATTATAAAACCTGCTGCTCTATTAATATGAGCTAGCTGAAGATGAATGCTATGATTTCTTTCTACCTTTCACATGACCAATCCGAAGGTGAAATATGAATGTGAAAGTAGTCCAATTACAATTTCAACAACCTCAATATGCAATCAATATGTAGGCATTAACTTTCTGATTTCTATTCTCAAATACCTTGACAACCAGTTCTTTTCTTGGTTGTTTCATTTAAGACGACTTTGTCGACAAAAACACAAAGCCCCAAGCATCCAAATCAAATAAACCATTTATAAATTTGAACTAAGAGAAACAAACAAACTACCCATCTTCTCCTCCGTCAAAAGTAGAGGTTTTTATCAAATTTAGATAACAAGATCAAACTGATATTTTGCCGCATCTTCTTGCGCAAACTAGCCATTGACCATGTCCTGACCGTTCAAAACTATCAACAACCATAAATTGATTCCAAAACCAGAATTCAATTTTTCCAAACACCAAATGATTTTCAGACAAAAAGAGAAACCACTCAACATCACCAACGTAAGTACCCAGAAACAGAATTTAACAGAAAGAATAAAAAATTAGATACCTGTGGCATCTGCCAAGCATTGGGTATATCTAGCCTAGAAGCAGCAAATATCTGCAGAGGTCAAACACAAAGAAGCTCAAAATCATGTTAACAGTTAACTTATCAAAGCACATTACGTTAAGTTAAATCAGCACCCACCTTCTTGGATGGATTTATGAGGCAGATGCCAACGTTTCTTCTATACCCTTCAGGGGGAGACTCCATGGAAGATGATACTAAAGGGAGACACAAGCACCTGGAGATTATTACACTTTGAGAGAAGAGTGGCAGCTCGGTAAATTTGGAGAACCTGAGAGGGTAACTTGGGAAGGATAAACTGGACTTGGTTCTCGTACAGCGAAGAGGGGAGTTAAACAGTGCGGATCGGCACAAGGCCATTTCTCGGAACGTCACGTTCTCCGGTTACTTAGAGGTTGTATTGGCATTTCGCCTAAATTACTAAAATATCCCTATTTATCGTGACAATTACCACATAAGTACATACAATTATCTCAGTTGATAATTATAGATTCTTCTTTTCTTTTGTATTTATAAAAAGGTTGTTTTCATCGCTCAAAATACTATACCAAACTTAATATTAAATTAGATTCTGGTATAGTACTGTCTTAGTATCAGTTAATAGCAGATACCATTTAGGACAATTTTTTAAATTTATAAAATTGTCCCTAATTTTTTTTAAATTTGTAAAATAGTTCTTCAATATTATTTTAAAATTGTATTTTTTGCAAAAAAGCTCTTGATTTTTTAAAAAATTTCAGTACTGACCAGTATTCTAAATACTAATAGTACTAACTAATACCAGCAAAATAGGTTGGTATTTAGACCTAGTATCAAAACATCCTATTTTATACTATTTTTTGATTGATAGGTATACAGGTCGATACGGTACGAGATTCATTATACTTATCTTACCAATTACGCCAAAGCTCAACCTCTACTTCAGATAGTACAATCTTAATCAAACTTTTTTTCTTTTAAAAGAATTAATAATTGGTATATAAGTCATTTTGTTCTTATTATTTAATGCCTCTTAAATTGAAATTTTTTATTTTTAATCTTTTAATTTTTAAAAAATGTTTTGATAAAATATCCAAATTTTAAATATTATAATATAGATTGATAATTTTGTTGATTTGTTTTATAAAATGTTTTGAGTATGTTTACGGAGAAATATTGAGTTTTTATGCTATAAATATCTATGATCAAAACTCAAGAAGTATTTGCCAATCAAATTGCTACTTTTTTTAATAATTATGTGATTAACTTGAATGATGCCAAATTAAGTATTTACTACTTATAAAAAAATATATGTTTATATTTGAGTAATTTGTTGAAATTACGGTTTAAAATGAATAAAAAAACAGCAACAGCAACAACAACGACAATAATATGATAAAAATCTTATTAACACGTTAAATCTGGACACAACTTTATCTTTAACTATGGGAAAAGTTGTTACGAATAAGCAGTAATTAAATTAATTATTCTTCACTCAATATATTTTCTGTCAATAAATGTGGAAGCAAAAAATGTGAACTTCCCAATTGAAAAGAAGAAAAAAAAAAGAAAAGATTTGTTTATACACATTACAATCTCATTTCTGTGGTATCAATCAAATATTGGAAGGATTAAGAACAGAGATTGGGTTGTGGATTAGGATGAGGATGAGCTTGAGCAGCCATTGAAAGCTCAAATTGCCTTAAAGAAATTGCAGGAAATGAAATGACTTCAGGAGCTTTCAAGCCCTCCCAGCCCTTTACAGGATTGGTAGTAGTTGTGCCATCCGCTCCTATGTGTGTAACATGCTTCACATCTGTTGGATATCCTATCTCCATTTCACTTTCTGTTTCCTCTTCCTCTTCCTCTTTGTAAACTATAGCTCCACAAACAAACAAAAAAAAGTAATTACTCTTGCCTACATGTAAAGACATGAGTATTTCTTGGAACGATGCGAAATAGTTGTCATGATGTATTGATAAGACAAAGAAAAGAAGAGGATACGTCTATTCATCACATGATTGAAAAGAAGAGGATACGTCTATTCATCACATGATTATTTTGGTATGATAAGTAAAAGGAAGCCTTATCTTCTAAGGAAATAAGATACAGAAATAATAAGCAAGGTTAAAAGTCCATACTGTAAGCAAGGTTAAAAAGTCCAATATCACGGAGTTCATATGACATTGGATTGCTTTTGACATGATGAACGGAAACAAGCCTTATCTTGAAAGGGAAACCAGATAATTTCTCAGAAAAGAAAGAAGAAATACATTGCAAGTCCAGAAGGTTGCAGTAATTAACAAAGAAGAGAAACAAAAGGATCTGTTTTCTCTTGCATTATGCAAATCATCTTTTCAATCCATAACTTTTAGTAGGAGAGACTCGTCCAATAGTCTTATCCTCAGTTTCCTGGAGGTAGACAAATTGAAATTCTTTATCCTAATCAAGAACACAGGTTCAATATTTGTTTACAGGATTTCTGTGCACCTGTTAGATATCGTATCCATGGTGTTTGTAAATACTGAACGAACTACTCACCAAATAGTACTTGGGAGACACTTCTAATGCTCCTCACCATTTTGTGTAGTCCACGAGATATGTTAGCCTTTGGAAGAGCCATGAAACTCACGGTCTTCCTTATCCTATCCTTCCCATGCTTCTGCTCTCTTTCTTGTTTCCCTTTACAATATAATCAACAAATGAAGGAGGAGAAAAAAAAAAGGGAACCAAAATCAAATAAGGAGAAAAACCCATCAACCCTGTCCAGGAATGGTAAGGAATTGATTAGAGACATACTTGTTGCAGATGGTTTTGTGTTGGCAACTTCTACACTGGACTGAGAGTTACAGCCAATGGAAAACGGAAGAACTGCTGATCTTTCTCTGCGTGGTCTCATGTCGTTTCTTCACAGACCATAAAAAGTTAAACGAAACAAACTGAAAAGGAGGGTATGCAGTATACCAAAAACAGATGTGAACGGGTACAAGATATTTATAAACACAAGTTCCAAGCAACAAGATAAAACATATATGGAATGGAAGTGGTCTGGTACACTGGTTGTTACTGTCTTGTTTTTGAAGCGAGAATGATAATTACATGCGGAAACGTTGAGATCTACCCAACACTTGGCTGTTTCATGTTGGATAAGAAGAGAGGGAGGGAGGAGTTGGGAAGGGATTATGGAGTGGGTTGGCGTAGTTAGTAGGTTAAACTGAGACACCTTCGACCTAATTCATGCTGATTGCAGAAGATTCCATTAGTAGTAGTAGGGTTAGTGTGAGCCCACTAACCCCATTTTCCATCTGTTACATAATATAACATATATGAATTTGTGTTCATTGCTATAATCTTGCTTTGGTTGGTTGGGTTCGTGTCAGTGGCATCCCTTGTAGGCTAAGCCACCATTCTCCAATTTCCTTTTTTGGTTTCTTTTGACTCTCGTTGTAATCTTGTTCACATAAGCGTTTCAATGTATTAGACAGCTTACTGTATCTGGATTTTTAAATGGAAAATGAATGGGACATCAGCATTACAAGAAGTGGAGGGCAATGAATAAAGTTGGGAAGCGGCAAACCAATTCTTTATTTTGCTGAGAAAGAAGGAGAAGATCCCGAACTTGTCACATTAATCAATCGTGCATGCAAAAACACTCCTTATTGAAAGGGATTACCAAGATTCCGTTAGCACCAAGACTACATACATACATTCGTTGTCCCCACACCTGACTTTATCAATCAAGTATTTATTGGTTTTAAAGGAGATTGATGAGGTAAATCCATTATAGATATATTCTACGTTCTGTACATTCTAAACATTGGACATGTCCGATTAATCAGCAGATTGTATTAACTGTTAGTTAATTTTATTAATAGTTAGTTGACAACGAATTTTTTTAAAAATGTTTAGTAAATTTAACCATTTAGCATTAGTTATTCTTACGTAAAATGACTTATGAGAGCATAATTTAAAAAAAAAAAAGCTTCCAAAATCATGCATAATTGAAATCAAATCACAATTGTGTTTTAAAAACCATGTATATATGATTAACGAAATATATTTTGATTCATCTTAAATATATTAAAATATCGTTTTTTATGATCATTCAATAATTCATTCATTCATAGTTCTCCTCTTCGATATGAAATCATGCTTGCGTATACTTATTGTTATATGCTCTTTGTCTATTATTTGGTATCAACTTAATTATGTTAATATGGGAATTCATTTCATAGTATAGTGCTGTTGGGATACGCAAAAAAAAAAATCTGCACAGGTAATGTAACGTCAACTTGTTTGCTTAAATGTTGCTAACCGACAACAATTGATTGAATTTTTAAGATTAGTAAATGAATTTAATGACCTTCATTTGATTTTTCTTAGTATACCTTTAAAACAAGCAATTGAAATCCTTTTAAAAGTTCTTTTTTCTTTCGTAATGAAAGAATTCTTGCAAAACAATTACTCCGTTGAACTAGAATTAGAAATTATTGGTTCAATCTCAATTTTATGCTTACATTTAATTTGTTTCTGTCACTTAGTTAAAATTAAATAAATTAAAACTTATTTGCTTATGTTCAAAATAAAAACAATTTTTTAAATTAATGTTAGAAGCTAAACTGAAAAAATATAATAGTCAATGAGCATAAAAATTTATTTTTAATTATATGAAAATATAATCCCTTAATAAAATTAGTCTTATCTTATAACTAAAACTAAAAAATTATTTTAATAATTTTATATATTAAACTTAACATTAAAATAATTTTATCCATTAAAATTAACATTAAAATAAATTTTTAGATACAATAACTATTTGTAGAAACATTTTTATGTTTAAAAATATTTAAATATAAATATATATATTTAATTTAATGATTTAATTCTTCTTAGTTACAATATTTAATCTAAGTATTAATAAGTACAATGAATCGTCTTTGAATCTAACGTTATAGAAAATTTTGGTTAGCATAAAATAATTTAGTAGTAGTTTTTGTATTGTACAATACCAAATTCAATGATACTTATTTTATTTAATTAAAAATGGAATAATTTTTAAAAATAATGATATCAATATGAAGTACAAAATTTTATTAAAGAAAAATTTCGACTTTGTTTAATTTTTTTAATAAACCAAAGCATTTTTTAGAATTAAATTCACACTTTATGCTTATCTATCTATATATCTCTATCTCTATCTGTATCTCTCTCTCTCTTTCTTATCTCCTATCTTGGGTAATGTGTAATAGCCTTTGGGCACAATCGTCTTTTTGCCTTTTAATTTCTAAGTCGCTGGAGCAAAATGGTCCTCATATGAGCGTTTTTAAAAATAGCTAATTGTCCAACCTTATCAGTTAGTAACCAAATATGATTATTAACTGTTTGACATGATCAAACAACTAAATATCTCTCAATCTGCTAAAAAATAGTTTATCAGTTATTTACCAAATAAGATAATTATTCCACATAAGAGTTATGCAACAATAACATATATAAATACTTCCATTATGTAATAGTTTAGACCTACAAAAGTACAAGCATCTTTCTTGTTCAAATTTTTTTTCTTTTTATATAATATTAGAGCTTTTTTTTAAAGGTATTCTTTTGATCTTCTAATTTTGAATTTTTCAAAGATAACTTGATCATCCAATTAATATTTGCTATATAACAAAACATTTACTCTTCAAGACGTTCACATGGCTACATTACAAGAAATATCATGTTTGCCGACGGAATATTCCGTTGGCAAACTAGATATTTCCGTAGGAAATTATAAATACCGACGGAATGCGACGACAGACGAAACTGTTGTTAACAAGGCTGTCGCTATTATTTACCGACGGCAAAACGTCCGTCGGTGTATTATCAACGGCCAACCGACGGAAAATAATCCGTTGTAATTATGTACTGATGGACATTGATTAAAGTTTCTGTCGGTGGATTGTATACATCGTCGACGGATGAAGTTCGTCGGTATACTTTAGGGACGGAACAATCGTCAATACGTCTAGATCGATGACAATGGTAAGTTGTTAAAGGTACCGACAGAAATACTAATCCGTCGGTCATTGCATTGCGTTACCGACGGGGAAATGGACGTCAGCAAATGTAAATCAGTTTTTATTACCAACGGTATGATAATGTCTGTCGGTAAAACATTCCCGTTATCGACGGTATTGGATAATCCGTCGGTAATAAGTTTTATTAAACCATACTCATTTCATCATCTTTTGATAAATGCATATTTTCAAGAGTTCACTTACCTGTGCATACTAACTTAATTTGTATATATGTATATATTTGTGTAA
>JANIJF010000005.1:12130481-12143134 GCA_024520955.1 Erythroxylum bequaertii
ATAAAATTCATATTTGGCACAAATATAATATATAGTAGTCACGTAACAAAAATTTTAATTTGACATGGCTCATATGTGACATAAATAAAACATGTAGTAGTCACATGGCAAAAATATTAATTTGATGTGGCTTATCACATTATCCACATTAATGAAGAACGTAACGTCGGGCTATTTTTGTTAAAAATCGAAAGTTGAAATAGTTTAAACTACCTTTTAAAATTCATATTAATATTGTAAAATTGGGAAAAATTTGAGATTATTTTTATAATTAACCCTTATTTTATAAGATTTAAAAAAAATTCATAATCATTTGGCATGAAGTCAATGATCCAAACTTGAATTAACCAGATTTTAAATCAAACTTGGACTTGAGAAGGGTGTTCATATTAATATTGTAAGATTGGGAAAATTTTGAGATTATTTTTATAATTAACCAGTATAAAAATTAGGATTTGAAATTTTTTTCAGAATCATTTGCCCTGGATCCAAACTTGAATTAACCAGATTTTAAATCAAACATGGACTTGAGAAGGGTGATTTAGTCTGTTTGAACTAATTAGATTGGTTTAGGCAAAATAATGTTATTTTATTTAATGATTAAAGAATCAATTAACCAAAATAATACTATTTGATCTTCGAACTATCCAAGTTTAATTAAACCATGTCCGAACTAGAGAAAAATTAGACCGAAGCTTGTCTTGTTACCCATAAAATGGATCCATGAACTCAACCCAGCAAGGATGAGAACATTTAGCACAGAACACCTCTGACCACAAAGTAAAGCCCAATGCTAATTTGGTTAGAATCAAATTTAACATACATGACAAAATTTGAAGTGTACATAATCAAAAGATAATAATATGTAATATTTCTACTATAAGTTAATATGGTGAAATATCATAGAATTGTACAAAGAATAATATAAGGAACACGGTGGAAGTATTATAATTCTTAACAATATAAAACAATAACCATAATAATTCAATAAAAATTTCGCTGAAATGTGAGATTTTGAGAAGTTTAGCAGTACACAGCTTTTTTACTGTAGAAAGGGTGTTTCTAAATGACCAAAAAAAAAGAAAAAATACCAAAAATAATAAAATAAAATAAAACTAATAATAATAATAAAAAGAAGAAGAAGTATTTAAATCACCATTTTGAATTATTTTGGGAGTCATACCTTACTATTATTTGGCATGCGATTTGAAAATTTTTAAAAAGCAAAACTATTTAAATAACATTATATTCTGAAACACACACATTTAGTTTATTAATGTTTTTTATTAACATTCTATAATTTTCGTTACTATTTTAGTATTATTGTTATTTTTCGAACATATTAAGAAGAGATATTCGAACATTCCAGTAAAAATATGCGAGAAGATTCGAGAAAGATCGTACTTAAAAATTGTAAGAAAAAAAAAGAGGCTTAAAAATAATTGAAGGGAAACGATCAAGAATGAAATGATAATGTTAGAATTTACCAAAAATATGACGCTCAATGAAAAAACTTTGAAGAATTAGGATTATAGTAAAAGACCATTAGTGAACAGTTCCTTGTAGTTCCATTAGCCTTTTAACTATTTCCCTTGTAGTTAGCTTAAACTTGTAATCATTGCTTACCTTTTAAAGGTTTAGCCTAAGTTTGCTCTTTTTGTTTTTTTGGGATTGAAATAATAATAATGATAATAATAATAATTTACCTATTTATTTATTTGTATTTTGTAATATAATTTATTTTAATTTATTATATTATATTTTCTCTTTTTTATGTAAATCATTTGAAAATAACTTTTTTATTAGTTAGAATTAAGATTACGTATTACTAGACTTTTTCAAATTCACGTGTTGACGTGATTTTTATTTGATGTTGTTGTTATTATTTTTTAATTTACTTCTTAAATAAATTTCATTTAACTTTTTAAATTTATTTATTTGCATAATTCAGTATAAAAAATAATTTTCATCATTAAAGTTGTGTCCCTCCTTCTTAAACAATCTTTCATGGTATTAGTACATGCCAAAAAACAAAAAACGGTTGAAAAATAAGAGAAGAAAGGACAGTAGCCCGCACGGATAGTTTAGTTGGTAATTTAGCGGGGTAATTTAGGATAAAGACCAAGATTTGATTCCCGGTAAAGTAAGCGCATGGGCCACTCTATTAGGTAGTTGCCTAAGATCAGATTGTGGTTTAACTTTTCATAATTTAGTCGGGCTCAAGTGCTGAGGCAACTTGGGTGGCTGATTCCACCTTTCGGGACAAGTACATGCCGAAAAAACAAAAAACGGTTGAAAAATAAGAAAAGAAAGGACAGTAGCACAGCGAAGCAAATAGCAATTCACACTCGCCAACTCAGGCGGGAAACTGGTAATTCGGGGAAGACCAAACCCCTCCCCTCCAGAATCCTAAACCCTAACCCTAAAAAGTTCCCCAAATTCATTAACATTTGTGAACAAGGTGCATAGTGAGAGAGCAACTGGAAGCACCAAGCTCTTGTTCTAGCTTCCTTCAATTTCAAACCAAAACCATAAAAGAAAAATAAAGAAAAATTTCCCCTTCTTTTCCCATGGCATTTGCTTACAGAGACAACAAAAGCCTCGACGACGGCGAAGAACAAGAACAAGAAATCCAAGTAAAATTAGAGGAAGACGGCGACATTAACGTCGACGAAGGTCACGCCGGGACTCCAGTGAAATACGCGTCGTTGGACCGGGTCTACTCGGCGGCTTCTGGTCGCGTCAGCTCAATTGGATCGTCAAACGGTATGTCGAAGAAGGTTAAAGCTCGGAAGCTTGTTGTTCACGACGATACCTGCTCGATTGAAACGCCGGTGCTTCATGTTTATTCTCGCCGGAGCAAAAGGCGTCAAAATTCTGTTCAGAGTATGTCGTTTTTTGATTCTGCGGTCGCGTGTTCTACGAAGACTGAAATTTGCCAGTTTGAGGGTTCCATCCAGTGCGAGCTGAAGAAGAAGAAGGAGAAGAGGGGGAGGATTGGGGCTAGTGAGTTGGAGAAACTGGGGGTTGATTCAACTGTTTTGGTGGATTGGAATAGGCCAAAACTGAGGGATTGTGGAAATAACAATGTGGCTAGTAATTCTGGTAATCACAAGAAGAATAGTAAGCCTGGATGCTTGTCAAGAAAGAAGCTTGCTTCTATGGAGGGTTGTGAGAATGTTTCGCGTACTACTAAAAGATGGGTCAGGTAGGTTTTCTGTATCATTATTTGTCGTGATTCTCATTTCTTGTGTTTGGGTGGAACAAGGATAATCAAAATTGGAGTTGCAACTGCATTTAAAGTTTCGAGGTGGGAACTTTTAGCAAAATATCGAGTTAGATTTATGGTATTGCTTAGGAATATGAATCATATCCGTTACATGGATTGAGGTGAGGATAGCTGGTGTTTGAGAACATTCAGCGCAAGTTCTTATTACTTGACAGGAGGAGCAAACAGTTTTTGGCTTATATTGCTGTATTTCTCAACTCTCTCAGTCGCCAGAGGGAGGGCTTTAATGTCTATCTATGTTCATAACTTTTTTCCTTGCATTATTCACGGATGTAGAATTTGACGTGCATAGGTTGAGTTTTGACGGTGTTGATCCAGAAACTTTTGTTGGCCTATCATGCAAGGCAAGAACATGCGTCAAAACTTTTCATCTTTCATTTTCTGAGGTTACTTGCCTTTTCTTTTTCTAAATAATTAAGCTGCTTATGTGCAGGTATATTGGCCATTGGATGCTGCTTGGTATTCTGGATGTGTTGTCAGTTACTGTTCAGAGATCGAACGACACCATGTATGATAATTTTGAATTGCTATTAGTGTTGAAGTGTTAAGAGTAGATTTCTAACCTAAAATGAAACGTAATTCAGGTCAAATATGAAGATGGTGATGAGGAGGATCTTGGTCTGCAACATGAGAAAATAAAATTCTTTCTTTCTCGCGAGGATGTGGTGCATCTCAACCTTACTTTCAACGTGAAATGTTCTGATGCTGACGGCTACGATTATGATGAGATGGTCATATTAGCTGCTAACCTGGATGACTGCCAAGATCTGGAGCCAGGCGACGTCATATGGGCCAAACTTACTGGTTTCATCAAATTATCTTCTTATCTCTTTAATTCTTTCAAATCTGAGTTTTTTGTTTGTGTATTGGTGTGAGCAAAATTCTGGCCTCTATTTTCCCTTGCTTATTCACGAGTGACTACTGATGTTTAGGGAGAAAGGAATATAAAATAGGGGTAAAAGGACTTGTGTATGTTTGTAACCATTCACTATAATGCCCTGATTCTGCCCACAGTTAGTAAATTAAGTGGTGTAGAGCGGTAACTCTGCATAAGCTATACTTATCCTTGTTTCTTGGAGAGTTTTGTTTTATAATCAATAATATAAGTGATGATGTTATGTACACTGATTTGTGCTGACTATTAATTCTAATACCACATCGAGCTTCATACCTTGACACAAAATTGAACATTCAACTCATATATTATCCTTCTGGCTATATAATAGTGCTTTATGTAAAACAAGGATCCATACATGACTGTATCTAACCTGAACCAGTTATGAAATCTTGGCTAAGCTGGGTTGAGACTCTGGTTAATGATCATGTTTAGGGGTGTATTTTCCCAGTTCCATGAGTTTCTCAAGCTCGGTTGCATCAATTTTTGATGTCCTTTGTTTGCTACTGTACTAGTTGCCTTCGCAATATTTAAAATTTGAACAACAAATAAAATCCTTTTCCACCTGACAGAAATCCTATCCTCTTACATTATGGTGCAGGTCATGCAATTTGGCCAGCCATTGTTGTGGATGAAGCCCTTATTTCCGATCGAAAGGGTTTAAACAAATTTGGTGGAGGAAAATCAGCTCTTGTACAATTTTTTGGGACCCATGATTTTGCAAGGTCTGTGCTGCATTTGAGTTTTTGGGTGTATTTATCATGTGAGTTCATCATGACTTTATTTAATAGATGGTTAAGTTTTGGAGGCTGACATATTTGTAATCTTTCAGAGTAAAACCAAAGCAGATAATATCTTTTCTCAAAGGGCTTCTTTCTTGTTTCCACCTTAAGTGCAAGAAGCCTCGTTTTGCTCGAAGCTTGGAAGAAGCAAAAATGTAAGATTACTGACAAGTTCCCGCTACTTCCTTTTTTCTTTTTTGCTTTCTTCGTTGGGATGCTAATCAGATATTTCATAATTCTGTTATCATATCTAATGTAATTTACCTAACTTTTTCTTTGTTCTTCTTGTCACAACTTATGTCTCTTTAATCCTGTCATACAATCTAAGATTTCTTCTAGTACACCTATCGGTCTTCGATTGATAAATGAAAGAAAAAGTATTTGGGAAACACAAAAAGGTGGGTGCATCCTGTGAGCTAGGTTAATAAACTTAAATTCTCCAAAATATCTAGTTCAAAATTTCTAAGTTTAGGTCCATAATGTCATGTTACGAAAATTTTAAGGTGCAAACCATCTTTTGTTTGTTAACATTCTCAAGAGCTGAAAGGTTCTTCTGCTCTATTGACACTTGCTGATTAGTTCCCATATTCCATCTTGTTACTTGCCTATTTATCTTACAGCTATAATCAAAATGACCACTGCAACGAAGAGCAGTGGCACACTTGAAGAGGGAGACTAAAAATTTAGTAGGAACATGTCCAGTTGTTCTTGAAAATATGTGTGGCTGCATTGAGAATGATGAAGATCAATGCAGAACCACTCTGGTAAAAGCGAGCTAGGTTGACTCTGGACTACCAGTAGTTCCAATGCTATAGTCATTTAGATATACACCCCAACAGTTTTGATGCTCCAAGTATTTTGTTATTTTCAAACTCTGCCTTTCTATTTCCCTTTCAAAACATCAGGGGGCATTCCTTCAAGGATGAAATTTAGGTGAGATAACTTCTGTTTATCAAATGGAATCTTGCCCTATGTTAATTGGGCCAAATTGTGAGTTGATGGCTTTTGAAAGTTGACAATTAGTTTTTCATGTTAATGGGCCTTAAAGTAAGTCTCCGACACTTAAATCTTTTATTAGTGTTCCTTTAGCCTCATATAAACCTGACGGTTCACTAGATACATATTGGTACCTGTAGGGTTACTTTCTCATTTTTGTTAAAGCTGCATAACTGATGATATTTGAACTTTTACCTTTCAAGAATACCATTTGAACTAGTGCTGTTTCTGAAAAGGTATCTGAGTGAACAAAAACTTCCAAAAAGAATGCTACAACTGCAAAATGGCATGAATGCTGATAGTTGTGAGACCCTGGGTGGTGAGGATGATGCAAGCACAGATTCAGGTGGAGATTTCTATAAGGATGAAGTAATTCAGAGGATATTGGGGAGCCTTGGGACCTCTCCTTATGTCATTGGGGATCTACAAATTTTAAGCCTTGGTAATTTTGAACCTTTATTCTGGGACACTGTTCAAAGTTCCACATTTATTTTTATCTGAAGTTATGGGTCATCCTTGGAAACGTACTTATAATCAACCAATGCTTGAAGGTTCCATAATTTCAAGAAATTCTACTACTTATACTGTACATTCCTATTTAGATTTGACTTGTTAAGAAAAGAAAAATCTAGTATTCTTTAACTTCCACTTTTATTCCCTCAATTTGATATGATATGTATTTTACACCGATAATTGGAAGTTTCCATAAGTGACTACTCTTAATTCAATTTATGAACCATGCAAGCTTGTCATTTACTAAGAGCTTGCAAACTTTTTTGCAGGAAGCATTGTCAAGGACTCAGAATATTTTCAGGATGATAGATTCATCTGGCCTGAAGGATATACTGCTTTGAGGAAGTTTAACTCAATAGCAGGTAAGTATTGTGGGAAAGTAAAATTTAACCCTTTCCTGAACTTGGTGTCTGTTTTGAGATGTTATCTCTCTCTTGTCAGATCATTTTTAATTGGAGTTGCATGACATTTTTTTTTCTTTTCCTTTCAATTTTGAACATCTCAGATCCAAATGTTTACACAGTATATAAGATGGAAGTGTTGAGAGATGAAGAGTCAAAGATTCGGCCTTTATTTAGAGTGACATTGGATAATGGAGAACAGGTCATGTTGATGCAATAAAGCCTAATTGTACAAACATGTGTTAGTTTACTGCTGATAGGCCTTTTGCAATTTGTTCAGTTGTTAAATCTATCAATTTTAGGTAGTATTATCTTATGCAGTAATTTGATTATGCACTGTGTGTGTGTGACTCAATATCTGTTTGATGTCATTTATAAATGACTATTAAGCGCAATTACATATGGATTGGAGATGGGTAATTTTGTGGTTAGAAGATGATTGCAAAATGGTGCAAGGGAAAACCTCATTTTCACATTACCATCTTTTGTTTTGCATATTCACACTAATTAGTTGTTTCGATTTGTAATCAGGTGGCTTTGTTTTCAGACTTCTCATTTCAAATACATGAAAAAGGAACTCTTGCGATTAGGAAACTTCAACGCTAGCCTTGTGATATGCATTTGACTTGATGGATTTCATGTCACCTTCTAATTGCTCTTGGATTTTACACCTCCTAACCCTGAAAGCTAATATCTGATTGGCATATCACACCATATTATTGCACACTAACTTCTTAGCTTATGGCTTGCTGAACCGTTTGCAATTCCCTCCTTTTCTGCAGATTAAAGGATCTACTCCATCTGCTTGCTGGAAAAAGATATACAAAAGAATGAAGTTGGAAAATGGCACTTCTAATAGCATTGATGGTGAAAATGGATTTGAAAGGGTCTATGAATCAGGTTCTGACATGTTTGGTTTCTCCAATCCTGAAGTGATAAAGCTAATAAAGGTATAAGACTTTAATTTGTCTCAGAACTCCCTGTCGATACTGATAGTCTAAATAATTGTGTGTTAGTATTCTCTTATTAGTTTCCAGAAACATACTGATCAACTTATATGCTGAACAAATGTTGTCGGTAAATGAACCTTTGGCATGGATATTAACAAAATGAACGTCTTTTGATTGGCATGGCTTCATAGCAATCTTGAACTTCATGAGTTTGCTTGCCAATTAATAACTTCATAGGTTAGTTTTTTTGTGCTTCCACTGAAAATATCCCATTGTTTCTGTTGTTCTCTTTTTCCCTGATTGTGTTACTAACTCCAATAGTAAAATAATAGACTCTAGGATCAGCATTCATGAAACTTGAAAGTAAATAACTAATGTTTGTTCCTTTGACGTTCTGAGGGTGACTTATTTTCTACTCTTGAAAGTTGATAAATTGTGTGTTTGTTGTGGAGATGTATATTCATGGTACACTTTGCTGAATGCTGATTCCTTATGCTTTAACAGGGATTGTCAAAATCTAGGCTTTCTTCCAAGTTATCTACGTCTAATTTTACCTCTGATAGATATCAAGACTTGCCTTTTGGCTATAGACCTGTTCGCATTGATTGGAAAGATCTTGATAAGTGCAATGTCTGTCACATGGAAGAGGTACAAGAGAATCTTCTATCCTCATCGGCTGTATCATGACTTTAATTACATTTCTTGGCATGTTTTTCTCTTTACTACTATTTATCAAATTTAGTTACTGAGGGCTGAAATTGTAGACCATAACTTGAGAGAAACTCAATGTTTGTACGATGAGGAGTGTCTAATTCCTTTTGTCTATTTACAGGAGTATGAAAACAACTTATTGTTGCAGTGTGAGAAATGCAGAATGATGGTAAAATTTCCTATATTGGTTTTGCTGGTTTTTGCATTATGGCTTTTTCATTTGAGAAGCATTTTTAGACATGATTCACCGTTCCTTTTATTAGTTGCTATAGATCAAATTAATTGCTTTTTACTTTTTGTTGTGAAAAGTTACATATCTTCCTAATTTTATCTTCTAGTTAATCCATATACCTCATAGACATAATGTTTACTCAGGTCCATGCCAGATGCTATGGGGAATTAGAACATGTTGATGGTGTACTTTGGCTATGCAGTTTATGCTGTCCAAGGGCTCCTGAGTCTCCACCACCCTGCTGCCTTTGTCCTGTGACTGGTAAAGCATTTGAATGTTTAAATAATGCATCTGTATCACTTATAAGGAAATGAAGTATACACATCTTAATGTTTTATTTTACTTCCCTCAGGTGGTGCTATGAAGCCAACTACTGATGGCCGCTGGGCTCATTTGGCTTGTGCCATATGGATACCTGGTTTGTGACTGTACCCTGGATGCCTTCAGTTATGTCTATACTGCATGAGAAATTGAGAATAGATGGACTTACTTAAAGCATTGCAGAAACTTGTTTATGTGATGTCAAGAGAATGGAGCCCATTGATGGCCTAAATAGGATTGATAAGGTATGGATGTTGGTTAATATGATCTTTTGTGTTTTATAAGCCCACGGCCTTTCTGGGATAATAGTTAGGTTATGCTGATCTTTTCTATAATGATTTATTTATTTGTTTTCTGTGCATGACTTTTTGAAGAATTCATTTGTAGAACATGATAGCTTTAATCTTATATAGATGTAAAACATTGTTCTTTAAATTTCTACAATCTTATTCCTGGATAGTGGGATAGTTTACGCGTGTTTGCAATGAGCACCCATATTGGGCCTTTTGAAAATTTCCTTATCCAAACACAGGATCGGTGGAAGCTTTTATGCAGTATCAATTCATTCGTAGAACGTGATAGCTGTAATCTTATATAGATGTAAAATATTGTTCTTTAAATTTCTAAAATCTTATTCCTGGATAGTTGGATAGTGTACACTTGTCTGGAACGAGCACCCATATTGGGCTTTCTGAAAAATTTCCTTATTCAAAAACAGGATCGTTGGAAGCTTTTATGCAGCATCTGTGGTGTGGCTTATGGAGCTTGCATCCAAGTAAGATTTTTGCTTATCTTATGATACTAGATCATTGCAATGCTTGTTTACTTCAGTCAGTTGTTATCATGTATGACCTGCAGTACGTAAGTTCCGATTCCGCTCGTGTTATTGTCTATGTTGATTTGGTTAGCTTAATGCATAAGTTAAAATCCCTATTTTTGATAAATATTTTGTCCCCAATTATGGATAAGGGTTTGTTGCTTTATACTTTTTTTTGGTGTAATTGTTAATGAATATCAACAGCTCATTTTGTAATTGAGAAGCCGAGTCTGCAAGTCTTGCATCTTATAGAAGATATTACATGAGAAAGCAAACCACAAGCCTTGTCTGTTAATAAATTTTTACGCATCAGGTCTTTATGGGCTTTGATTTAGGTAACAGGAAAAACAGGGTAAAAAGGACAAAAGCAGTGTTTGAGGGGACCAATGGCTATATATCACATGCTGTCTAATTGAAGATGAACTCTTTTCTTTTGGTTCTTTTATTTTTTCCTAAAAATTTTTATCTGCTGTTTGAAGTTATCTGTACAACTTCGTCTCACCCTGCATGTAGATTAACATGGCATCACAAGATAGATGTATGTTTACATGGTTTACAATCAGACAAAGTACGAAAAACACAAAGTAGACCATACTGCTCCATTTTTGCTATGTGTTTAGTATATTCATCTGTTCACTTGCTCTTTGTTATGTGCCCGTGCTTGAGATCGAGTCCAAGGACGATTCTCAGGAAAGTTAATCTCTTTCCCCTTATTTACGTTGGTTCCCTTCCTTGCAGAACCTATTTTTGGTGATGAAAAACTGGCAGCACTTGTCAAAGACAAGGTCTGCCGAGATTGGGCTAAATTACTCTACTCTTAATTAGCTAATTTTTATGATAACTTCTTCCTTTTTTTTTTATCTCATAACGTAATAGCCTTATATAGGCAAAGAAACATAAAAATTCCATCTAAACTAGGATTCCTAGAAAGACTCCTATTCGAGCTGTTTTAGGACTCTTAGAAAAACTCCTATTCAAACTGTTTTTATTAATATAACTATAATAGAAACTAACACAGAAATAATAGGCTCCTATTAAAAATAAAATACTCTATTAGACTCCTAATAAAACACTCATCTTTGCAAGTAGTAGGTCCTTCCCACAATGCATCCATATCACTCTCTCTCAAAAAACTGCACATGTTTCTAATTTAAATTTTAACTACATTTTCCATGTAGTGTTCAAACAATAATTGCCGTGTAGCATATCATCCTCTTTGTGCACGTGCTGCTGGCCTTTGCGTTGAGGTATTCTTTTCCTTTGTTACAATTATTAAGAGATGCTTGTTTTATGTTCCCATTTATTAAGCTTCCAATATCTGTGGTAGTTCGAATAGCTTATATTTACTTAAAAATGCATCTTTCCGTACGGTTAACAGCTTGAGGATGAGGACAGACTGCATCTCCTTTCTCTTGATGATGATGAAGATCACCAATGTATTCGGTTGCTTTCCTTCTGTAAAAGGCACAAACAGCCATCGAATGACAGGCCAGTCACAGATGAAAGGATTAGTAGGATTGCTCGTTGCTGTTCTAATTATGCTCCGCCATGTAATCCATCTGGCTGTGCTCGTAGTGGTATGCTTTCTAAGCTTCTTATGTGGTTTTAAGTATCAGATGCTTGCCTGCAATGATGCAACACAGTATCTCATTTGTATATATTACTTCACTCTGAGAGAGTTGATCAAGGGCTTCCTTTCAAATAAACTTATATTCATGAACCATGAGTTACTAGTTTCATATAGTTATTGCAGCCTTCCAAAACCTATGATTCTTTATAGATTCAGCGGTTTAGGTTGTGAATATCTGGTTAAGAAAAAAGTCTTCATAATTTTACTAAATCTTAAAAGACCACTCATAGTTTCTCTAAATCTTCTTGAACTACAATAGAGCCTTACTGTCAATTTGGAAGAAGAGGAAGGAAAGAACCTGAGGTCCTTGCTGCTGCATCCTTGAAGCGCTTGTTTGTAGAGAATCAGCCTTATCTAGTTGGTGGTTTCTGTAAGCATGATTCTTCTGGTGGTAAATTGCCATCAAATGGAGTTGCTGCCTCTAGATTTTCTTTTAATTTACAAAGGTTTAAGGCCTGTCAGCTAGATTCTCCCGACAATATTCTCTCTATGGCTGAGAAGTATAAATACATGCGGGAGATGTTCCGGAAGAGATTGACATTTGGTAAATTTCTTAGCATTCCTACAGGTGCTGGGAGGACCATTTGGGCTCTGGAGCTTTATATGATGATTTGTTTTGTTGTTGTTTATAGGAAAATCAGGAATTCATGGATTCGGCATCTTTGCTAAGCAGCCATATAGGGCAGGAGACATGGTAAAATTAATCTGAAGTTTGCATATTGAGTATGGTGAAATTAATTTGGATATTAATATATACTCAAATTGACAAGTATATTGGTGCGAGGCTTCTAAAATCTGGATGGTTTTCAGGTGATTGAATATACAGGGGAACTTGTTAGACCACCTATTGCTGATAGGAGAGAACGATTCATATATAATTCATTGGTGGTATATTTATTTGCATTGTGTTTTCATCTATCCCTTTGTGTATTGCTTATAGTTCTGGCAACGTAATGTGTGGCTGGCATCCCAAGACTGATTGATTCTTACGATTTAAAAGCCCTTGCTTTAGCTTTTACAACCAAAATCTTGTCTAATTCCTTAAACTCAGGGTGCTGGGACTTATATGTTTCGAATTGATGATGAATGCGTCATTGATGCTACAAGAGCAGGAAG
>JANIJF010000005.1:12143830-12154765 GCA_024520955.1 Erythroxylum bequaertii
GAAATATCCCTAATATAGCTAGATATTACAGCTAAGGATACTCTATAAGGATAATCCCTTAATTAAGGGACTATCTACTATTATGGGATTCTATCTATTATTATGGGATTCTCTACAGTCAGTATTATCTTGCAATCTCCGTCACCCCTCAAAATTTAACATTTGAAATTTGTTCTTAGATAGTTGTATTATGGTGATTGAATGCTTGTGGATAGAATTTTTGTGAAATACCTATGGGCTTCATAATTGTCATCAAGAACATGTACACCTACATCCTTTTTTTTTTGCCCCCAAGGGGGAACCCACAATTGCTACCTTTTGAATGCACATTGAGTACATCTTCAGGTGCACATAACAATTCACCAATCAACATGCTCTGGAAAAATCATTTGCGAGCCAGTTACTCAAAATCAAGAGACGGACTTAGTGCTCAACTGATTGGTAGTAAACTCAGATGTAATGCAAACATTGTACCTCTGATGAAAATCCTTGGGAATCCGGTGACTCGAAATCAAACCCATGATTTCTAGTACTAGACGGACTTGGCTGTCCCAACTACTAGTTATAGTCCTTAAGCGGCAAGTTCAGTTACATCTTTGTTACCTAACTTCACTATAACTGTTTTATCTATTCAATCAGAATTTGTTTTCTTTTTGTTTAACCTACACGCTAATTCTTCTACTTCATGCTTTTTCTACTAAATCTTTTAGCTTAGCATACCAGATTTTCTTGATAATTTGAATATAACTTTACTTTTTGCAGTTCTACTAAATCTTTTGTCTGGCTTATCAGTTTCTTGATAATGTAAGTTTTCTTCTACAGTTTGTGCAATAATTTACACTTGTACGCTTCTGTTCATTGCAGAAATTCCTCATTTAGTATGCTGGATTTGGATCTTGTGAAGCTTGGATTGTTTCCTCTACATAAACTGCCGTCCTTCAAGGACATCTTGCCGAAAGAAAGTGAGTTTTGGAGCTTTTAATCTTTGCTTTCATGCTCTCTTTTCTAGTCTCCCACAGAGAAAATGCAAATAAAGTGATTCAGCTTCCTCTAGCTATTTACTTAGTCTGGAAAAACAAATTTGTGAAAGAAAGAAGCTGATTGTTGTAACTTCCATTAAGCATCCATAAAATATAGACGTTGAGTTTCTTAGCTGTACCCTGTTCCTTTTCACTTATTTTTAACCGTAGATAGGTACTAATTCCATCTTGTAAATCTTTGTGAAAATAACTTTTATATCTTGGGAATAAAAATTTGGTGTTCGGGGCATCTACATACTATGCTATATCTTACTTTCTTGAAATGTATTACTCTTACATCTCTGCTTTCTGCTAATTCCATATTATTTTAATTTGGTCATGTGAAAGGAGGTTAGTTAAGGCTAATTAGTAATTCCCAATGTGCATTATGTTCTGAAAAATAAATGTTTGGCAAGAAGTTGCACTAAGAGCAAGAGTGCCTTTAAGTTTTGTGTTAGACACTGAAATTTTTTGTATCTTGGTGTTATCAGTTTGTTCAGAGTAGTCCGATCCTGTATCTACTTTTGCAGTGTATTTTTATGAACTTCCAGAGCAAACCTTCAATGCGTAATTGGTAATTTGTAGTTCATGTTATTATTGCAAGTTGTTAAGAGGTGCTCACATTGGCAACTTAAGCTTTTCTGAGAGCTTGCTCTTGCACTTGTAGCTTAGCTCATGTAAACTGGATCTTGCTTAAGAGTTGCGCTTTCCACAGGAATTTTGAACCTATCTTCACAAAATGAGTTCAAATGTTGGTATGATTCTGCTTTCCAATTATCAAAGAGCTAACGTGATGTGGTTGGTTTTCAATTGAAGAATTATGGTGGCGAACACTTGTTAAGTGCTTCATGGTTGATCTTGACATGTTTGAACCTAAGCATTTATTGGAATTTGTTGACATCTAATTTCATCATTCTATGGTGATTACTTGAATATGAATAATAATTTTAAAAATAGAATAATTTTTAATTTAAGTTGGGTTTAATTAATTCATTTCAAGTTTAAGAGTGTGATTGAATTATATGTAAATAATATTTGATTGATATATTTATGATAATGTTATATTTTATTATTGTCTTTTAATTAAAGTTTTTTAAAAAGTGGTTTTTGAAAAAATAAAAATTAGTAAAATTTTATAACTTTAAAGGCACAAACAAACATACCGGAGAAAAGCGTTGCATTTTAGTTCCATAAAAAGTGACTGCTAATCATAGCTTGCTTAAGAATAAGGACAGGAAGATATCTTCCCCATTGAAGCAAACCTAGTCCTTTGGGCTCGTAAGATTTATGGAACATAAGATCTGGTCCGTGTTGAAGATGACAATGATACGCCGACAACAAAATTGGAAGAAAAATAAATTCTTCCAAAAGAATAAATTAATTATTAGAAGAAAATAAGAAAGAAGTTGTCGGTGGGAGCTTGTGGCAATCCAGCCTGTTGTCACTAAAGTACTAAGCCTCGAGCAACTATTACTCATCAAGCAATCTCCACCGTCCATCCTAATGCCAACTTGAGCAAACTTCTAACTACTGATTCATGGATGCTGGAAAGAGACATCTGAGCAAACTCTTTGGGTTCCTTCTCTTTTACACCCCTCTAAAAACTCCCTCAAAACGAAGTTCCTTCTTCTAAGAACAATCCCCAAGTAGATCCAGCTACCTCTGCTCTTCTCTCGTAAGTTAAAGGTTTTCTCTTACTGTCAAAGTTTTGTTCTTTCTGGATTTTAAGCAATGTGTAATGACTTCCATGCTCTCTTTCGGTAGAAGTTTTGATCTTTATGGATTTTAAGCAAAATATAATGCTTTCCTATCTGGGATTTGCAAATGTTGGGTCTACAGGAGATCAGAGATGGAGAAAATGAGGAAGGACATCTGGGTACTTCTGGTAATTTGTGCATTGACTGCGGCAAGCGTAACTGGTGATGATTCAGAAAAGACAGTGGTGAAAACGGTCAAGGGAAAGAAGGTTTGTAAAAGAGGGTGGGAATGCAAGGAATGGTCCGTGTACTGTTGTAATCAGACAATTTCAGATTTCTTCCAGACTTATCAGTTCGAGAATCTTTTCTCCAAGAGGAATTCTCCAGTGGCTCACGCCGTTGGTTTCTGGGATTATCAGTCTTTCATTACTGCCTCTACTTTTTATCAGCCTCTGGGATTTGGAACCACCGGTGGCAAGCTTATGCAGATGAAGGAGATCTCCGCTTTTCTTGGTCACGTCGGCTGCAAAACCTCTTGTTAGTAACTTTCTTATCTTGTTCTTGGATGTTATGTCTTGTTCGAGATTGTGCAAAAATCTAGCCGCTACAAATGAATTTTACATGTAGTTTGTTTTATTCTTTTGTACCGTTTCTGGTTCCGACATTTTCTGGTAAGTTCTTTGCTTGATTTGAATGTATTGAGCAGGCTATGAAAGAAATATTGGGTGGATTTCTGTTCATTTATGTGCTTAAGTCGTTAAGGAAATCTTGTTTTGTCTTTTTTAAAGCAGTTGTTGTTAACATGTTTTTAGTCTGTTTTCGTTTCTTTGATTTGTTTTGATAACAATAATGTTACTGGTGATAATTTTGCAGGTGGTTATGGAGTTGCTACTGGAGGACCATTGGCTTGGGGTCTTTGCTACAACAGAGAAATGAGTCCTAGTCAGTCCTACTGTGATGACTTCTACAAATACACCTTTCCTTGCAGCCCTGGGGCTGAATACTATGGCCGTGGTGCTATACCAATATACTGGTAGGTGTATGTATATATTTATTTTACTGCAATATTTATGGTCTAAATGTTGTGGAGAGATAGTTACATAACAATCTACTGTTGATAGTTAACTGTTTAACTGATAATACTTGGGATTTATATGCTGCTGTCATTGTAGGAACTATAATTATGGAGCTATTGGAGAAGCTTTGAAGGTGGATTTGCTGAACCATCCTGAGTACATTGAGCAGAATGCTACTCTTGCCTTTCAAGCTGCAATTTGGACGTGGATGACCCCAAAGAAGAAAGGACAACCTTCAGCTCATGATGCATTTGTAGGTAACTGGAAGCCCACAAAGAACGATACATTGTCCAAGCGGGTTCCTGGATTTGGTGCCACAATGAATATTCTCTATGGTGATATGGTTTGTGGGCAAGGTGATATTGATGCCATGAACAACATCGTCTCTCATTATCAGTATTACCTTGACTTGATGGGAGTTGGCAGAGAAGAGGCTGGTCCCCATGAAGTTCTCACCTGTGCTGAGCAACTTGCTTTCAACCCATCCTCCCCTACTCCTGCTGCATCCTCCTAAGCATTCCTTGCTGCTTTTAGACACTCATTGATTGATGCCATGGTAAATAAAAAACATATGTACAATTAAGATTTTCGAGCTCAAATTAAAGAAAATGTGGATCGTATTTAAGCCAGTTTTAGAAACCTATAAACTCATTTTGTGTGTTATAATCATAGTTTGTGTGGCTGTACGTGGCGTGTTCCTGTCACTCATTGTTCCTATTTTATGTGTTAACAGAAGTAAAAGTTTAGCGTAAGCTCTCCATTTCTCTTTTACCTATCTTATGTAGACATATTGGTTTATTCATTAAGGAGAAGGGCTAGTAATGAGAAATTTTATATATGTAAAACATGGAAGATAATACTTACTATAAGAGGACCTATATTCATTATAAGAGGATTTATTGTCATGATTTATATATTTGATTTTTTGTTATGTGTCGTGTTGGGTTAAGTAGACTAAGTGGGAGAATGTAAGTTTTTTAAGATTTACCTAATTATCCTAATTATTATGTATGATTCATTTAAATGCTTTAACCATACACACGCACATGTTGTCGTCCATATACTCGACCTTTCATCTTTGTGATAGGCAGTAGGTATGGAAGTAGGTTTAAAACGTTAGTTTAGGTCCTTATTCTCACTAAGCATCTGTTTACACCATCGGTTGTGCTAAGGAAGAGGACATCTAGATCTTGAGGCAATGGCTGGAGATATTTATCTTGGTTAAGTTTCCGTTGTTACATATATATGTATGATCAATATGCATGTATCTTTACGTTAAAGTTGTTGTATAAGATGCATGTTACTGCTAGGTTTATCTTTTATTTGGAAAATACATGCATATTAATCATACATATATATGTAGCAACGGAAACTTAAATAAGATAAATACTTCCAGCCATTACCGCAAGATCTGGATGTCTCTGTGAAGTTTGAAGCTTCTATTCTCTTCCTTAGCATAACCGATGGTGTAAACAAAATGCTTAGTGAGAATAGGGACCTAAACTAATGTTTTAAACCCACTTCTATACCTACTGCCCATCATAGAGATGGAAGGTCGGGTATATGGACAACATATGCGTGTGTAGGGTTAAAGCATTTAAATAGACTATGCATAATAATTAGGATAGTTAGGTAAATCTTAAAAAACTTATATTCTCTCACTTGGTCCATTTAATCCAACATCACACATAACAAGAAATCAAATATATGAATCATGGCGATAAGTTCTCTTATAGTGAGTATTATCTTCCATGTATTACATATATAAAATTTCTCATTACTAGCTCTTCTGCTTAATGAATAAACCATATGTTTATTCTAGGTCCAAATTAAATGACACTTCTCAAAACCAATCAAAATATGTGTGCACAAAATTTATGAGAAAATATCAAATTGAATAAAAGTTCTATTGAATCAACAATTGTACAACAAAATCACATGATGGAATCAAGTTTTACGTGATCCTCAAATTGCTTAGGTGGCATGCTTTTAGTTAAAGGATTTACAATCATCAAATCAGTGCTAATATGCTCTATAGTAACTTTCTTTTCTTTAACATGTTCTTTTATGGCTAAATACTTAATGTCGATATGCTTACTTTGACTTTCACTCTTGTTATTTTTAGCCATAAAGACGGCAGCGAAGTTGTTGCAATATAATTTTAATGACTTAGAAATTGAATTAACAACTCTAAGCTCAGATATAAAACTCTTCAACCATACACCATGCGATATGGCCTCAAAGCATGATACGAATTTAGCCTTCATAGTGAAAGTAGCAATCAAGGTCTGCTCTTCAAATCAAAAAAAATGTATTATCACTGTTTACTAAAAAATTTCCTTGAATTTTGAAGTCAATAGTTAGTCTTTCCTATTCATATTAAGAGCTCTTTTTCTAATCCTAATTTCTACCATTTTATGTACGGTCCATATTGCACGTGTCTATCCAAAAATTCCTCACCTTTTTGGACAAGCTTATTTTTTAAGACTAGATTATGGAAAGTCGCTCATAATTTGGAGCATAACACTAAGCAATAACAAGGATTACCTTCAGTTTATATATGCAAAATACAAGCAAATTTATTCTAGTAATGACTAAATTGAATTGAAGGTACCTAGTTCATGAAGTTCTTTGCTTTGTGAAGATTGAAGGAGGGTTATTAATGTATGTAATTTTTTTTTGTAATTTTTATAAAAAGGTTTTTGTAAAACGAACATGTGATCTTATGGTCACAAAGAAACAATTTTTACTAGTTATTTTAAGGCTCTGCTTTTTATTCCAATAACGACTAAATTTGAAAAATCCATGTTCTTAGTAATAATAATTTCTAGTTTTCATGAAAATGTTTTCTTTTGTTTAAATCTACTTCCAAGTTTCAAAGTATTGAATCTCAAACACAAACACAATGCTTACAATCAAGCCTGTTTTACAGAACAGAAAAACCGATAGTATGTATTTTCATCTTTCATGTATGCATACGTGTAGAGTCCCATAGTTGTCTTAAATAGTCTTATGACAAAAATATCCATTTAAGTCATAGGTAATGATTAAAAACTTTAACCAATTTGACCGTTTAATATTAAATTTTAAATCATTCAACTTTTTAATTTAACTTTTAATTTTTTAGTTCAATTTATTTTAATAATTTTTGTTATTATAAATTGATGAATTTATTAATTAAGTGATCAATTTTTGTATAAATTAATTAATTTTTATTTAATAATGTTTTTCAATTAAACTTTAAATTCTTTAATAAATAAAAATAATATGTTTCTTGAAAGACCATTTTATACATCCATATGGACTGTTGTACTAAGGAAAAGACATCAAAGCTCATACACAAACCATCCCTCCCTTTTCTTTTTATACGCATTATACAAAGAATATGACTATTTTACAATCACATAATTGTTTGGAGATTATAGACTATACTCGTTACAAAATCCCCGAAAATGGGAAAGGGATAAGAAAAATATAGCCTTCCTCATAAAAAGTTACAAAATTACAGCCATCAACAACGCAAAAAGGGGATTCCTATTCCTGTGATAATGTAACAGACACTATATTTTATGCGTGAACCCACCTTCGGCTTTTGCTACTTTGAATATTTATGGCCCGGTGACGTTGAATGAATTTCTTCCCGAACAAACAAACAACGACAAAAATGACTACGTAAGAAGAACTTGCGACCCAAAATGGAAAATGGAGAAAGGAGAGAGAAGGCCTTTTTGACGATTACTTGGCCAGACTTGACTCAACAATGACTAACCCAAGCAAATGATATAGAGACCTCAGACTCAGAGGTCCCAGTCCCACTATGGGCTTGAGAGGTTCCAACTCAGACGTGTAAAGCTCCATCAACTTGGAAGCTCAGCACTTGCATGCCCATTGACCGGTGACTGTCAAACCGACAAAAATCTTCAAAGAGAATGACCATTACCCTGATGGATTGATAAGCAGCAGCAAACAGAAAGAAGCAATTCAAACTTGTGCCACATTGTGTAAAATATATCTTATGAAGCAGCAGCTGCAGATGCTTTTTCCAGTTTTTCCTTCTCAATCTCTGTTCTTCTCTGTTCAGCATGCTGGGCAACACCATTTGCCAACGCTTGGTGATGAAAATCAAGCATCTGCATAAGTTTCTGGATCCTTGAAGGATCTGAAGCTTGAATGGCTGAACTCAAAGGAAAAGAAGCTTCAGTTATATGCTAGAAGGAATTATGATTTTAAAGTGCCAAAAGAGAACTGATTAAGGACGAAAATCTGTCTCACCTTTGATAGTATCCACAAAGAAAATGAAAGGGTCAACCTCATCAATTGGCGATTGCAACTCTTCATCATCGCTGTAGTCATCATCAGAGTCTTCGTCATCGTCGTCACGTGGGCGGAAAGCTTTTGCCTGTAACATTAACATTGCAGTTGAAAACCATGTAACATGCATTACATGGATACAAATATTGAACTCAAGGTAATTCATGATATAGAATCTCCACAGAAATATAAAAAGTAAATGAAAGACTATAATTCCTGATAGCCGATAGAACAGCAACAAAAGAGGATATGTTCACAGGTACTGTGCCCCTTTCTAAAATTTGGCATTTGTCCCCCCTTCAATAGTTTTCTCCCCTCCAATTGTTTTCTTAAAGCTTAACAAGCAGCCTAAAATATTTTCTAGAGAAAGTATAAGGAAATATACTAATATGAATCTGGGCCTACTTCATAGTTGTATTGTTAAAATACTTCCAATAATACAAACAACGTTGCGAGGACAGACTGAAAATTTTGAAATATTGTTAATTGATAAGGGTTAAAGAAAGGAAATTAACAGTCTCTCCCAGAAAAGATTTTTTGGTCAAAAATCTTTCACATTCTTTTAAGTGACAATTGGGTACTTGCCTAAAAATTTGGTTCAAACTATAGGGTTACTTGCAAAATCCTAACAACAATACATGAAAAATAAAATGGCATAATTATGAGAAAAATTACACACCTGAGCAGCTAACTTTTGGAGCTTAATGCTGTCTGCTTCATCTCCGTCCTCAGTATCATCACCCATCTCCTTGTCAGACCCATCATCATCATCTTCATCATCAGATTGGAAACCATCCATATCATCCTCATCTTCAGCTTCTTCTTCCTTAGCAGCTTCTGCCCACAAACATAATATGAAGAAGAGTTGAAGTCATTAGTATAAACATATGTATGACAACAAATGAATGAAGATGAGTGACGGACCAGCAATTTGATCCTTGTACGCAACTAGGAGATCAAGTGTAGCCCTGAAAACACGCTCCAAAGCCTCGCCAGGCAATTGATCAGCTGGAAGTGAAAGCAATGATGTCAAACCCAAGCAACAAACTTTCTTATCATGTTCCCTGCACCAGAAATCATTTAGATGAGTGAGTGTCGCACTCCCAAAAGTAGAGGTCAAGCATGGAGATTGTGCAACAACGAACATGAGAAGATCAGGAAAATAAACCAAGTCCAAACTCAAAATTGCCACTTTACCACTTCTATATAAAGCATATTGTGTAAAAACAGAAAAACATGTTATTACCTTTTAAAATTAGCTCGAATACCAGTCTTTTTCCGTTGCTGTAGCATCTGGAACCAAAGGCCAAAAATATCTGTAGCCACCCCAAGTTTATGCAGTATGCTGAGTGTTAAAGCCACATTGTAATACAGCGCATTTGCAATCTGCATAAGTATGCAAAGTGTTCTATTTACTGTATCTCACTTGTAATATTGTCAAGAACTACAAGTTGAGGACACTCCTCTGAGCATGGTGGGAATAAACGAATACTGATTAGCAGGAAAGCAGCACGCAATGACAATATGAATTAGGTAAATACCACTAAAGTACTAACTAATTTATCATAGACATTTCCTATAATGAATTAAAACGAACGAGACTATTAAAGGCCAGATACTCGTAAGTTGTTCAACCTTAGCACCATATATCTGAAAATTCTTACAGAAAACCTGCACTGCTAGCCTCCTTACCACTTGCATAAGAAGGCATTTCAAGTATGATTTCTTGGTTCTCCGCAACCTCTCAACGGTAACTCTCAGATATGGATCAATCCAGTGGTCCACCTGCCCTTTACAATTCTGAAAAACTACTTCAATGATCTTTGGGGCTGGCTCGATATCGTTATCCTCCAAATTTCTATCTGTCATGGTCTGCCAAGAATATGAAAAAAGGAAAAACATGAAGCACGTCACTAATAAAAAGTAAGACGATCAATAAAAAATTGGAACTAAAAAACAATCACATGTACTAGGGAGTAATAGTTATATTTTCCTGCAATTAATAGAGCAGAAAATAGCAAAGTAAATTCCTTATAATCAAGAAGAAACTAACAGATGAAATCATATTCCAAAGACTTTGTTGGTAATGAGGCTCCTTGCACGTCAGGAAATGAGCTGTTCCTCTAGAGATATAGTTGTCCAAAGGTACCAAAATGTCTGCATTATATACCATTACGGAATTAATAATTAGAACTTACAAGAATATGGTGCTCATGAAAGTAAAATTTAGGAGACTGTATCACAGCATTAACAGTCTTGTTATTATTAAGTAGAAATGAAAATTGAAAATATGTCACAAGTAATATATCACCAAATCAGAAAAACTAGTTCCCAGCAAAGTTGAAAAGTTAAAGGATAGACTGCAAGTAACAAATTGCCACCATAACATGAAACATAGTAAATGAGATGCAATGTACCAATACATACTTGGAAAGAAATCTATAGCCCAATCTGCCAATGCCTCCATCATCAAGGGCCAAAGACTCCACATATCCAAAGATATTGTTGGAGAGAAAAAGGTCATATATGAAACAATTTCCAAGACTTCTTCAAATACCTCTGCAGGAATGTAGAAAATAAAAACGAACTACGTAATTAAGGACTCCATTGATAAACAAAATGACGAAGTACATTCATCTGGCTAACACCATAACATGTCCCCAAGATTTTAGGTTAACATGACAATGAAAACATGCATACCTTGACCATCAGTTGTCAACATCCTACGCATTATAGGAAGCAAAGTAGGCTCAACTTGGGCAAAAAGATGAGGCAGCCTACTAACTGATTCAAGAATTGTGCTGATAGCACGCAAACAACCAACTGCTGCCA